>LPNX010767721.1:318650-338123 GCA_001517045.1 Pseudotsuga menziesii
GTGTCCTCGTGTCATGTTACTAAGGTACTGACTTGTGCACAATAAATGGATAAAAGTCCACCTCTTATCCTTCAAATTTAAGTTCATATGAGTTGGATCCATTGGTGGAGAACAAATAAATATTCCTTGAATATTAATAAATTTTAAGATTTTTTTTTAAAATTTTTAAATGTTATTATTTTTCAAAATATAATCATAATTTAAAAATAAAGCTAATATTTTATTGAAAATATATATTGATGATGATGGTGGTTAAAGTCTTAGTTGATCTAATCTTAAAAAGATGACTTAAATTGTTAAATTTTATTTTTATGGTAAAAAAAGTTTAGAAAAAAACGTTTCTATCTCATCCATAAATTTATTAGTAAAGATACACTTTATTAAAGCCAACCATAATAAAAAAAACTTAATAAAAAAAATCTTTCAAGCATGTGTAAAAATTAAAATTAAAATAATTATGTCTAATTAATATTTTTAAATTCAAAATTAAAATAATTATTTTTAATTAATATTTATTTAAAAATATCTCAAGTATTTATAAATTCAAATTCAAATATTTATTTTAATTAATATTTTTTAATTCAAATATTTTTTGAAAATTAATATATTTTTAAAATTTTATAAATTCAAAAATAAAATTATCTTTTCAGAATATGATTTGGAATTTTAATGAAACTTAACATCTTAATGATATAGTTTTTAAATTTACTATTTTCTATAAATGTATATAATTTGGAATTTTGATGAAACTTAATATATAAATGTATATAATTTGGAATTTTGATGAAACTTATAACATTTTAATTTAATAAGTATAGTTTTCAAATTTACTATTTTCTATAATTGTATATTTATAATTTGGGTTTGAGATGAAACTTGAAAAATGAAGAATATGAGTTTTCATTAAAAATAATTTTTACGAGTAGGATAATAATAAAAATGGATATCTATATCATCAAAATTCTAAAAATTATTTTTATTATAAAAATGAAACTGAGAAACAACAATTTACTGCAAATGAAATTTTTTACTACTTAAAAAGTCGGTAGACCATCACCGTCACAATCTCAATTGGAGTGTGAAATGTAGTCCAAATTGTCGGCGTTGGCTGGGCCCCACCCCAACCTGAGGAGAGCAATTGACGTCGAGACTGGGGAAACGAAAATGGTTTAATTGTTCGGCGATACGAAGGCAAGCGGCGGTGAAAGAGAAGCAACAAAAGCAAAATGGGGATCTTGTCCAACAGGATCAGCAGGAATGATATCCGCCCTGGAGATCATATCTACTCCTGGCGAATTGCTTACACATACGCCCATCATGGTACTGTCAAATTTTCCCCTTTCTGTTTATATGACGTTATGTTCTCTTCAGACTATGTTATATTTTCTGAAATCTGTACATTATGCCTTCAATCTCAGTGTTGATAACAGCAACACCAATATTGCTGGAAACCTTCCATCTACCCCTTATATATATATATATATATATATATATATATATATATATGTGACCTTGGCAAGTAGGAGTTGAAAATCCAAGAAATCTATCTGGTAAAATCACTAAATGGAATGCTTTGAAATTAGAATAATTCGTTTCATACGATAAGAAGCAAATGTTAATTAATTGTTACTTGGTTGGGCATGCCTTAGCATTCCCTGTGGGGGTCAGGAGATGTCTTCACACCCCCTTTTGGATAAGGGGCAGCTCAGAATCAATTATATCCCCGAGCCAGCCCTTGGCCCTTGTGTTTTTGGGCAATAGGAGATGTTTTTCGCCCTCCCTCCCATCCCCGGGATGCAGGGGACATGGAAAGCTGTCCCTTGTATTTTGGGAGAGCCATCCCATGCTATTTCGGGACAATAGAGGATGTCTTTGACCCTTTCTATTGAGACGTGCAGGGAAGTGTCCTCAATCCCTGGGATGTATCCCATGGCACATAGAGGTCTCTTGGGATGTTCTTGTTGAACGCAGCCAATTCTTCTTATATCTGACTTTGTGCATGCTATAGGATATCTTTCTTTGATGTCTTTGAGGTTATCATGCAAAATTTGCAGAGACAGATTATTTCAGCTGTTTTTGGTTGACATGTTGCTGATGTAGTTTTATAATATTTATTCTTGTTTTGTTGAAAATCTATGTTTCACATTGTTTGGCAAAGGGGGACGAGCTTTGAGGATGGCAAGGGAGAACCCCAATTTTCAAAGGACAACACAGTTGATGAGCTTCAAAAATATAAAAAATACAATTCTGACATTTTATGTCCAATTTGAAACTCAAAGAACTTGATAAATAAATTGATGCATCCATACATCATACGACATTCATTGACAAAATCTTACCGTGTTTTACTTAAGTATTCATTAAAGTCAAAATATCAAATGATCGTATATGATTTGAGATATGGAAATGTAAATTTAAAACAAAAAAGAAACGAGCAAGCCACTAGCTAGGCGTATGTATTAAATGGCTTGTGCTATATCTGTTGCTGCCATGCGCTGCAATGGTTCGTTTGCATCATTAGGCACAACATTATTAGTGTCTGTCTCTGTCTCCTCAAAGAAGCTCAATGGTACCTTAAACAAATACTGCTATAACTTTGCACTCTCCTCACCAACTTGTGTGTCTACCTTTGGATAAACATCCCATTTTATTGCTAGTTCCTTCAAATGATTTAGTTGGATCTATCTTGAAAATGTATTGCACTCTGAACCTCGATCAGCTTCTCTGCTCTCTTAGAGGAAACTTTGTGTCTCTTGATAGAGAAGATGAATCTATATGTGGACTAGTACCTCTTGTGTAAGATGAACTTACAATCTAAGACAGTAGTCATTCAACGAGGTGGTAAAGCTTTGGTGGCGTATCCTCTGCATACTCCACTACCTAATTGGGTTCTTTTGGGATATGGTAAGTCAATTCTCCCTTCCACCATGTTGAAGGGTCATTGAGTTCTCCCTTCCCCATGCATCCTCCACCACCTAATTAGGTTCTCTTGGGCTATGGTTAGTGTTGCCGCATAATCCGCACCTGGAAAATGTGGGTAATATCTTAACTCACTTGGTGCAGCCTTTGGGTCAAGTTCAGTTTGGGTGCAACTATCACCACAACGCTAAACCTCTTTGTTTAGGCCAATTCCTAAACAAAGCCAAGGGAGGTAGACCGTAGACCCTAATAAAATAAACTAAGGATGAGTAAACTATAGGATTTAATTTGCATAGGGGTGCCTAACAAGGCACACAATCAATTGACTAACACAAGCCAAATAGACACAAGATAGATTAAGCATTGACTCATTTTCTCATTAAGATATGTATGTATAAGTACATGGAGAGTGACCCTTGGTTTCATATTCCAAGTGGTCTCTTGGATTCCTTCATGACTCTTCCTATTCACTTATGACTCTTCACATTCTTTTCTCATCAATATTGTGAGTAGTAAATAATAATATTCATAACCCAAAGGATTGTGTTTCCAACATCCCCCCACTAATTTGAAGGGGTGTATGTGAGTCCAAGTAGAGAGCTGAAATCTAGAGCTGTAAATGGATGAAATTGCTCTCTGAATCAAAGAATAGCAGAAGATGATGTCTTCTACTGAGTGGGTGGTTTTAGGATGACCACAAACTTTGAAACTTGGCGCTAACTTTGGTTCTGGCTTGTTGATGTATTTGTAACTTCGGAAGATATTCTGATGTATATTAGCATTGTATGTTGTTGTACACCCATTGGGGATGTGTGTTACCCCTTTACGGGATGTCTAAATTGTGTCTAGATCTTGAGGTACAACCTCCGTTGTAAGTCAGGGCAATAGTCCCCAGTGTAACATCATGTAATATGTAATTGTGGCCTCTCTAGGAGAAGTGGGCCCCATGTGAGATGACATGTAGGCTCGAGTCTTATATTTGGCCAGTGACTTGAAAGGGTATAAATAGGGAGGCGCTCTCCCTCATTTATATATACCACACACACTCTCTAAGGCGTTTGAGAGATAGAGATAGTCATAGGAGGAGAGAAAGATAGTTGTTGAACATTTCTTATTATAGCTTTTGATCATCTTACTATTTTGAAGAAGTTTGCGGGGTTTCCTCCTTTATGGTTTCCTCTTTTATATCTTATGCATTTTGCTGTACTTGTTATTCTTTCAGATAAAGATCCTAGATAATCTAATCAAATCTTAAGAAAATCTAACATGGTATCAGAGCCTCTCTAAAAGAAGGCACTGTGCAGCTGCGGGAAATAGGGCTTCCTAGTTGAAGGTGTTCTCTCAACAGATCATCAAGCAAGGAGGGCTAGGCTAACTTGCCTCACTAGGGCGAATCTATTGGTGGTAGCAGTTTCTGAATTAGAGAAGTCCCATTCTACAGCCGAAATACAACTACAATGGCAGCTAATAATGGAAATTAGGGTTTCATGCCTGAAAACCCTAGAAAGATGAATTTAGTCATTTTAGCACTTTCACTATAACGCGAGATTGGAGAAGGCTCAGAAGCCAAAACTTTTAAAGGCCGAAGATAAATTCTTGTTGTACCTTGTGTAAAAGTTTCAGCCTCAGATTCGCTATACTTCAGGAGATATGGTTCCTCCAAATCAGGGTTCCAGCCTCCTCCAAGATACAATCATAAACAGGTGACCTAGGGAGATTTGCTATATCTCGGGCTAGAAAGGTCCAAACGAAATTTCGTAAGATGTTGCAGGTAGGGCACGGACTGTAGTTTCTGTGGTACGCTTTTCAGACCCAGAATGTGAAACAGTGACACGTGTCAGTTCGTACAAGTTTGCCATGCTGAACAGTCCCCAAAACAGTCACCTTGGGAAAATCCGCATAAGTCCCACTTGGAGAATCCATTTCTGCTGTAACTCGTGGGGTTGGAAAGAAGACATATCAGGCTATCTCAGTGAGAAGTTTCAGATTGTAAGGATCCGAAACTTAGGAGATAAAGCAGAATCAATTTCAGACATTTGTGCAGAAGAAATTGTAAAACTAGGGCTTACTGTTCCAGGAGCTTCCCACCACTGTTTTTAGAAAAGAAGTACATTGGACAACTTACCTTGAAGAGGCCAATATTTCTGTCCAATAAGAAGTTTGAAAAATTAGGGTTTCTTTGACAAACCCTAGATCAGCAGCTCCGGAACCAGGTTGAACACCTCAAATCGGTAAGATCTAAATTTTTGCTATTTACATTTGAGGTTCTCATTTCAAAATGACTAATCACACCCAGCTTGATGACAAGCTTGGTGAAGCTGACAACTTCCGAGTATGGAAGTATAGGACCTCCGTGATCCTTGAAGAAATTGACTTGGATCAGTATTTCAGTAAGGAAGTTCTAAGAGCCAGAGGGAGATGAGGCTAAGGCTAGAGCCAAGAAAATCATTGTAGATTTTATTAAAGATCATCTCATCCCTCATGTGTCATCCTTGAAGACACCAAAAGGAAGTGTTCGATGCTATGAAGAAGCAATCGAAGAAGAATAAGAGACTGTTATAACCACCTTGAATGGCCTCCCAAGATCATGGGATTCATTCATTTGAGGAATGTGTGCCAGAAGGAAGATATTACCTTCAACAGACTATGGCAAGAGTGCACACAAGAAGAATCTCGACTCATAATAAGAGAAGAGAAGATGGGAGCAACTGAAGATCAAGCTCTCACGATTCAAAGAAGATCCCTCAAGCGACGAGGAATACGAAGGACTCAATTCTTGAAAAATTTCTTATCCATCTTAGCATTTGGATAAGAAATGATGTTGTTATGAATGAGGAATATGATGAAGCTGAAGGATCAAGAAGGGGTCTACCCATGAAACAAATAAAGATAAATATTCAATTGTCATTTCATGATATTGTTTGGTTATACATTTGTTTATATTCAGTTGATGTTTGAGTATTTTGTATTTATACTATTGAATTGCACATAATGGGTAAGAAGTCAATGATGGTGTACAACATTCCATTACTACTTATCTAGATTGAAACCTCTTTGCTGGCATATTAGGAGTAGTACACACTCTTAATAACATTGGGGTAGAATGCATCTAGATGTTACTATATGTATACATGATATGGATGAATGTTGTAGCATTGGCTAAAATAGTTGCATGACTATGTGACATATATTTGTCACTATTAATATGTTTTGCAAATTATAATATGTTTCTAATCATGCAACTGAACTTGACTTGTAGATCATTCGAAAGAACAAGTAACGACAGTTCAGAAGAGGATCCTGAAGCTTCTCGGGTCAAAGACACCATGGCGAAAGAAAGAGCTTCAGAAGAATATAAAGAGAACGATAGATCCACCTCGAGAGATGAAGACCACCTTGGGCACGAGAAATAATACAAAACGAAGAATAGTATGACGAGACTTCAAGAGGCCTGAGACACACTCTAGTTATGTGACACTGTTGAGCGACATCATTGATACAGAGCCTTCCAGCTATGAAGAAGTAGCCAATAAGAAAGGGAAGGAGACTATGATCAAAGAGAGTACCAGTTCAAGAAGAATGATGTCTAGGATATGGTGTCGAGACCTGAAGGAAAGTTCGCAGTGTCTTCCATATGGATCTACAAAGATCCAGCATGCAGTAGATGACAACATCGTGGGATACAAGGCAAGATTCGTAGCACGAGGCTTCTCACAGAAAGAAGGCACAGACTACAAAGAGACATTTGCACCAGTTGCATGGTACACTTCCATTATATCCATACGTACAGGCATGAGATGGGAGATACATCAGCTAACATCAAGATAACATTCTTGAATGATGTAGTCAAGGAGGGAGTATACGTAAAGCAGCCACTGGGAGTTGAGACACATGACAGGCAGACTCATGTGTGCAAATTAAAGAAGGCCTTGTACGAGCTCAGAAGGCACCCATGGGATAGAACATACAGTTACATAAGGAGCTTGAAGATCACCTAGAGTGATGAAGATCTTAACCTTTGCTACAAGGTTGAAGATGAAAGCCTATAAAGGATGACAAGCTCACAGATGGGTGCAAGAATTTTTTTTCAACAAAGTTCAAGATAGAGGATCTTGGTATCCAGTGACCCTAGATGGATACATAGAATATTAGTAGCAGAGGAAGCTACTTGTCACTCCATTACAGAATGTTTCAATACATAGAGTATGAAAGGCATAGGGAGAATGATGCTCTGCTTCATAGGGAGTGACTGCAGAAGATCCTCAGATTCGACATGGGACGGCAAGATGGGCAACTTACTGATGGCTCTAGGCTTTACTGAGAGTAAAGCGGATTCCAACCTTTACTTCAAGGTTGAAGGTGGAAGACCAGTGATGCTCCTGTTATATGTCGATGACCTGTTCTTGACAGGAAAAGAGGAACTCATTAAAGATGCAAGAAGGAGACTTGCTACAGAGTTCGAGATGAAAGACCTAGGGATAATGCACCACTTCTTAGGCATGGAGGTGTGGCAGAGTGCGGATGGAATCTTCCTTGGACAAGGGAAGTATGCAGTGGAGATCCTGAAAAGGTTTGGGATGATGGACCGCAAGGCCATGGCCACACCTATGGCATCGATCCTAAAGCTATTGAGTGATGCTTCATCAGAGTCGGTTGATGCCACGATGTATCATCAGATGATTGGATCCTTGATGTACCTGACGAATACGAGACCAGATATTTGCTTTTTTGTGAACACATTGAGCTAGTTCCTGACGTATCTGAGACATGTTCACTTGATTGCTGCAAAGCATATTTTGATGTACCTGAAGGGTACAGTTGATTATGGGCCCAAGTATGATGCGAATTAGAAGATTAACCTAGAAGGTTATGTGGATTCGGATTGGGCAGGCAGTGCCATTGATAGGAAGAGCACTTCGGGGTTCTACTTCAGTATGGGATCAAGTGTGATCTCTTGGTTTAGTAGGAAGCGGTCCTACATGGCACTGAGTACAACCGAAGCAGAGTATGTCGCAGCTTGTTCGGCTAGTTGTGAGGCAGTATGGCTAAGGAAGCTACTGTCTGATTTGTTTGATCTCCAGTTGGATGCTACTTGTATATATTGCAACAACCAGAGTTGTGTGAAGTTGTCTAAGAACCCGATGTTCCATGACAAGTCGAAGCATATCGAGATCAAGTATCACTATATCAGGGATATGGTGCAGTGAAGTTCCAGTATGTTGCGACAGACGAGCAGATAGCCGATGTATTAACCAAGCCGTTAGCGAGAGTGAAGTTTGAGTACTTTAGAGAGAAGCTCGATGTTCTTCAGATTGAGGTTCTTTCCAAGGGGAAGTGATGAGTCCGGAAGACGCAGATACACGTGAGCCTTTCTGACATGGTGGCAGGCTAGTTCCTCCCATGGTCGTTGATGTAAGTGCTGGAGCCTTTCTGACATGGTGGCAGGCTAGTTCCTCCCATGGTCGTTGATGTAAGTGCTGGAGCCTTTCCGACATGGTGGCAGGCTAGTTCCTCCCATGGTCGTTGATGTAAGTGCTGGAGCCTTTCCGACATGGTGGCAGGTTAGTTCCTCCCATGGTTGTTGATGTAAGTGCTGGAGCTTTTCTGACATGGTGGCAGGCTAGGTCCTTCCATGGTCGTTGATGTAAATGATGAGCCTTTCCCGGATGGTGGCAAGCTTGTCCTCCCATGTCGGTGAATGTAAGTGCTGTGTTATGTGTATATGGGATGTGCTCCGTGTGACGATGAGATGATCTGAAGATGACGAGGTAACAATATGGTACACAGGTGTTGCAAGGCATGTAATCAGTCCTGGGATGCTCTTTCAGGTTTTGCAGTGGCATATAATCAGTCCTGGGAGATCCTGCAGGTTTTGCAAGAGGCATATAATAAGTCATGAGATATACCTACGTGATGGCTTGCTTGCAGAGATGATGAAGACCCGGCGGAGGGCTAGGCCTACATCCAGCATGAAAAAGGGTTGGCACTGTAGAAACTTCTGATGACAGATAGTATGGGACGATGATCAAATTATAAGAAGATGATGGCAACAACTATGATGAAGACTCTATGACTCTGTTATGATGACGATGCAATGAAGACCTGACCAGATGTGTTGATGACTGTGTAGAGAGAGAATACCTTTCTAGTTAAGAGGGAGTGTTGATGTATTTGTAACTTCGGAAGATATTCTGATGTATATTATCATTGTATGTTGTTGTACCCCCATTGGGGATGTGTGTTACCCCTTTACGGGATGTCTAAATTGTGTCTAGATCTTGAGGTACAACCTCCATTGTAAGTCGGGGCAATAGTCCCTGGTGTAACATCATGTAATATGTAATTGTGGACTCTCTAGGAGAAGTGGGCCCCATGTGAGATGACATGTAGGCTTGAGTCTTATATTTGGTCAATGACTTGAAAGGGTATAAATAGGGAGGCGCTCTCCCTCATTTATATATACCACACACACTCTCTAAGGCGTTTGAGAGAGAGAGACAGTCATAGGAGGAGAGAACGATAACTTCTGAACATTTCTTATTACTGCTTTTGATCATCTTACTATTCTGAAGAAGTTTGCAGGGTTTTCTCCTTAATGGTTTCCCCAATGAAAATCTTTGTGTCTTGTGTATCTTTTATATCTTATGCATTTTGTTGTACTTGTTATTCTTTTAGATAAAGATCCTAGATAATCTATTCAGATCTTAAGAAAATCTAACATGGCTTAGCGGTGCTCTGGAACTTGGCTTTGAATTAGGTTTTCTCTTAGCGGTTCTCTCTGGAACTTGGCTCTAGGGATCAACGGTTCCTTGTGGAATGGCAGTTTAATGATCACCACAGATTGTTGTTTAGTAGAAGCAACAGGAGGCTGAAGTCTTCTACTAAATGGGTGGTTTTAGGTTAACCACAAACCAAATGGAGCCCAGTCGAATATGGTCGTGACTTTGGTTTAGTGTTATAGCTTTGACTTTGGCTAGATGGCTCTAGCTCAAGGCTCTAGCAACTGGCACAAGGTTCTGGCTATGGCTCAGGTATTGGTTATGGCTCCCTTGTTGTGACTCGCTTGTTTATGATTGTTAGTTATCCCCCCCTCTTAGGAACAAGGTGAGGAGAAGAAGATCTCTCAACTACAAGATGTGTCATTACTCGAGAATGAGTTCTTTGGTATGACTTATAAATCTTTTTGGTTGCTAACAATAAGCGATCCACCCATAGTGAATCTTCTCTCTTGCAAGTTTCTTCAAAATGAAGCATCTGTCTAAAGAATGGGTATACTTTCCACAATGCTTACAAGGGTGAAGACCAAAACACTGATATTTCATATGGCCAACTCGATCACAATGTTGACATTTGGAACTTTGAACTGGAGTAGATGAAGATGAACTTTTTTTAAGAACCTAACACTCTGAAATTGGATTAGCTTGGAGAAATTAGGAATGTGAACTATCACTCCCTTGTCATATCCAAGACTTGTTTTGTGCTTGTTGTTTACAATTTCTTCCCAAGGTTTGATAATGGGCTTGGAAAAAATAAGCGGAACCTATGTATGCATAACTTCGTCTTTATTTTCTTTTGCTTTTGAAGTGGGGCCACATATTTTCTTATGTGATTCTAAAGTGGCATCATTTTGCGTAGGCTGTTGAAAGGAATCAGAAAGAGGATTCTTTTGAATAAGAACAAGTTCAGAATGCGTTTTTCTTGTAGGAGCCGCAACTCAAGTTGTAAAAACTCAAGTGTCTTGTGATTCTTTTACACAATTTCGAATGTGAGGGAGAGTTGTCTTATCGACAAAAGAGAGAAGTAGAGTGTTCAGTAACTCTATTGAACCATTGATTCTAGCCATTGAAAACATGTGACTTAATACTCACTCAAATAATGAAGGGCTTCTTGCAATTCCACCCTTTTACAAACAGACTCAACAAACAAGGTAAGAAAATGAAGGGCGTCGGTCTCAACTGAGAGTGAACCCAAGTACAATGAAGACCAAAACACTGATATTTCATATGGCCAACTCGATCACAATGTTGACATTTGGAACTTTGAACTGGAGTAGATGAAGATGAACTTTCTTTTAAGAACCTAACACTCTGAAATTGGATTAGCTTGGAGAAATTAGGAATGTGAACTATCACTCCCTTGTCATATCCAAGACTTGTTTTGTGCTTGTTGTTTACAATTTCTTCCCAAGGTTTGATAATGAGCTTGGAAAAAATAAGCGGAACCTATGTATGCATAACTTCGTCTTTATTTTCTTTTGCTTTTGAAGTGGGGCCACATATTTTCTTATGTGATTCTAAAGTGGCATCATTTTGCGTAGGCTGTTGAAAGGAATCAGAAAGAGGATTCTTTTGAATAAGAACAAGTTCAGAATGCGTTTTTCTTGTAGGAGCTGCAACTCAAGTTGTAAAAACTCAAGTGTCTTGTGATTCTTTTACACAATTTCGAATGTGAGGGAGAGTTGTCTTGTCGACAAAAGAGAGAAGTAGAGTGTTCAGTAACTCTATTGAACCATTGATTCTAGCCATTGAAAACATGTGACTTAATACTCACTCAAATAATGAAGGGCTTCTTGCAATTCCACCCTTTTACAAACAGACTCAACAAACAAGGTAAGAAAATGAAGGGCGTCGGTCTCAACTGAGAGTGAACCCAAGTACAATGCGATTCAATTTAATTCAAAAAATACAAAAGATTAGTTGCAAGTTACAAAAGACAAGTGAACTTACAACAATTGTTGGTTATGAAAATCAACTGATATTCGAAAATGTTGACGTCAATGCTTTTTCTTTGATTTCTAGCTTGATTGATGAGCACCTTGATTGCCTTTAATCAGAGTTACAGGAATCACCCCCTTGCTAAGATGTTGTACCAGAATCTCATCGGAATTGAAATCGAAATATATTAACTAGCGATCCCTATAGTAGTATCTTATTCAGTTCTTTTGTAAAAAAGCTACTAGTTTTTCCGTTCGCTATGGACTTAATCCCAAAGGAGTTATTGATAATGTTTCACAGGCCCTGCAATGTAAAATATAAATCTGAAATATATATTTATAAAAAAAATTAGGGTTAGGGTTCCAATTACATGATTCCTATTTTCGTGATGAGTGTCGAATCTGCACCAGATTTTTTAGCCGATTCCGACTGCACCCATGATTCTTGTATCCTTGCCTTTATTTCATGCCTTTGATCACCTCATTCAAATTTCATACTAGATCAAGGTCTTAAGGGAAAAGTTAATTGCAAAGTTACAATTTTGGCTATGCCACAGAAAATGAAACCATCACCAGTAGCCAGCATACACATATGCAAAAGAGAGTCTATTGCAAGCAGCTTGTAACGCTCCAACATCAACTTGGGGATTCCATATTCAATGCAGTAAATGGATCATGCACTTGTTCGCATGCTTCTTGGTGAAATTGGAAAGATAACAATCTTCAAGTAGAATAGCATAAATAGAGCTTAGAGCAATATTGGCCATGTGTCCCCAATTTGTGGCATACTTGTGAAATATCCAATAACGAGCATCTTTTTGGAGGGTGGTTGCTTGATTTTTGCGGTGTAAAACTTGAACAATCACACTGTGGTCACCAGTGAGATGCATCCAACAATACTACCCTTCAATGTAGCAATACGTAGCAGAAAAATCCAACAACAAGTGATACTAATGGCATTCTGTGCACTGCAAACAACTTTAGAAAATAGTCAATTGCTCTTTGGAGTGGTTTCACCTGATGTTATACCCACCTCGTCATGCATCATGTGCCCATTGGTTGAGATCTTATGGGATTTGAACAAGAGGGAGGTCGCGGTCACATGATGTTATGGCCTTTTCACAACACAAGAATCCCTTGTCACGAAACTGGTTAGGAGTAACATTTTGAAGACTCGAAGTCATCCATCTCATTGTAGCATAAATTCATTGTCAGGAGCCCGAATACCTACAACTGTCGTGGATTACTACTATATCAAAAGCCAAAATCACATTGTATTCTACCCAACAAGAACCATCCAGACAATGGTCCTATTATATATATATATATATATATGTCAAATGCTCTCTTTGGAAAGGACAAAGTATCGCAACTGTCCAAAGCTAGGAAAACAAACAATTCACAAATCTTTTCCATTGCAGTTTAGATGTAGCAATCGTTATCACTCTTTAAAATTGCAACATAAGGTAAACACACATCATGAACAAAGGGCATACAATAACAAGTAGAGGTATATATGATTCAAGATTATACACAGGTGTAGGTCGTGGTTAAACACGCATGTGGCGATACCAAACGACTTCATGTAACACACTTCAATATGCAAACAATCTACAACACAACAACAACAAAATTACCTAGTGTCAGTCTCAAGTTAGGGCTCATCACACGCATTAGAGTTTAGGTATTGCATCTCTTGCAACTCGACATCCAACATAGGGCTCATCTCGTGGTCATTGGAGGAGGGATAACACAATCTTGTCTCAACACAACTATATCTCCAATGATATCTTCAACAATATTCCTCAAACCTTTGTTGACTTGCAAGAACACCCAATCATCGATCACCTTGTGGACTCTCTTCACATTCCCACTATTGTACCCTCAACCTATCTGATCACCATTGGGAGTTGGGACCATTGCAAGGAAAGCTCAAATGTAGTCCCTCCAAAATTCTTCATGCAATCCGATAGCACTCCACATAGCTTAAAGAAGTTGCAACAACTGAAAAGAATATGATATGTAACAAGTAGCGGCTCCATGCAACAACAATTCGATATTCAACAACAATCCGACTCACCAACAACATTGAATGGGAGCAATTATAACTTATGCAGTAGTCATGGAGAATGGAAAACACAGAGATGATAAAGCATATTTGCATAAGGATGAGAGGTGCAAAATCCGACTGCTCTCAGGTTATTGGATCACTTTCATCTAGTGCAAGTACCACATGGAGATACATACGTATGGAAGAATAGACTTGTCAGCTAAACTAGAACTCAAACCTAAGGGCGTGGGTGCAATGATAAGCACATATAATAGTTGTAGTTGCAACGGTAAGCATTGTGGTCATGGGTTCGTGCACCATGGAGGGCGCAATAATCATGCAGAGGAAAAACACTTAAATGGTAAGACACACACACGTAAAGGAAAAATCGTAGACTTAAAAGAGTTGTTCAATTGCGTGGTTGGGTTGCATACATAGAGAAAAAATTGCAGACCACAAGATTTGGATCCCACACAGAGATGTCCACACACATGGACAATAAACGGATATATATTAGAGACATATCAAAAATTGCATACCACACCACTCAGGTTAATGCTGACAGACCATGTGCATAGATCAATATGCAAAGGAGAAACAATATGACAAATAAATACAACCTTTGGAGGAGGCAGTTACAGGAAGAAGGCAATATCATAAAAACATAGGACCTAAGGACTATAGGGGGCTCTGATACCACTGTTGGGGTGCCTAACAAGGCACACAATCAATTGACTTACACAAGCCAAATAGACACAAGATATAATAAGCATTGATTCATTTTCTCATCAAGATATGTACATATAAATACATGGAGAGTGACCCTTGGTTTCATATTCCAAGTGGTCTCTTGGACTCCTTGATGACTCTTCCTATTCAGTTATGACTCTTCTCATTCTTTTTTCATCAATATTGTGAATAGTAAATAGTAATATTCCATAACCCAAAGGATTATGTTTCCAACAATTTAGAACACCAAACTACTTCAGAAATAAAGCATGCAAAGCAGATCTATTCTAGATATAGCAATGGCACAAGAGCTTAGATCTACAACTTCATAAGGGTATTGTTATCACACAACTTGTAGTTGGCCCACAGTATCCTATTCAGGATGGTAGAGGAGACGGGCAACTAAAGAGGTGAACTACGAATACCCCAACCCCAATATGATGGATTGGTTGTCACGCTAGTTGAGATATCCTTCGATTTATGCCACTAAAGCCTTAATGACAAAGGGGGAGACCCAAACCTATACTAGAAGGAAAGACTTAAAGCCAAGTCACCAGATCAAACTAAAAGCATAGAATACGTAAGGTGAATAGCTGTAAACCCTAGATCTAAGGATGAAGCCACAGAAAGAGGAATACCTGAGTGGGAAAGAGTTACGGGTATCGATAATGTCACTCAAGTTGATTATTAAGTGGATTTGTGGAATTGATTTCAAGATCCAGAATTTGTGTGTTAATCCAAATGATCAAACTTAAAACCTTAGGGGGATTTGGATGTGAAATTAAGGAAATGCCCTAGGTAGGGTTTGATTAATGAATTAGGGATTTTAACACACTTGATGAATTGTTTGGATGATAGGTATGACAATGTATGAGATCCAAACAAAACCAGAAGCACATAAAATTTAGAAAATTGCTAGCAAGACAAGGAGGGCGATTTGCCGAGGGGATCAACGCTGTTATCACGAATCTTGTAGTTGTCCCGTGGGGTGATCCTATCCAGGATGGTAGAGGAAAGGCAACTAAAGTCATGATCTACGATATCCAAGACCTATGAAAGAACTCAGATGTCACACCAGTCGAGGAAACCAACACTTCGGACTGTAGTGAAAATACTAAGCCCAAGGGGCGTCCCTAAAACCAAGATGACCCTAAAAACAAGGATTGCAAGTGAATAACCTAGGGAGACTTGATTATATCTCTTAGTATTATAATTAATTAGATTTTTGCATAGTTACTAAGAGATTTCGAGTGTCCGTATGAAAAGCCCCAATTTACCCTAAGGTTTTAAGAATGGAAAATTGGATCTAGGGGTAAACAGTGAAGTTAAATGAAATTGAACACTCAGATTGTTTGCTAGGTATAAGATAATGTGATTGGAGGTGAAACTAGCAATACCCAGTTTGCGGATATGAAAATACCCACTCCTCCCAAGGAGGGCGTCTTCCCCTAATAGGCAGAGCAGTGCGTTAGGGGGCAAATGGAGCCCGATGATCGTGAAAATTCAGACTTAGGGGCTTTATGATTATCTCAAAGTGGGTTTTAAGTTTTATACCTCGCCGCAAACTAGAATCTACAGATCTATAAGAAATGAGGGTTTGATGAAAGGAAAATGCAGCCCAATTAGATACTGAGAGAAAGGATAGATCTTACCGGGGAGAAATGTACCTGATGTTTTCGAGGATGAATGTTGAAGTGATGAAGATTATTTCCGCATAGACCAAGTGAAGAAATGATGAAAATATGACTTTGTTGAAATCGCCCAAGGAAGCCAAATGCAGCCTCTCTCCTGCCAAGCCAAGTAAATAATAATGAGATCGACAAGAAAAATAACAAACGCTGACGAGGAGTGAAAGAATGAGAGAGTAAGAAATCATAAGACAAAAAAACTCCTTGTAACCACTAATCCGGAAAGAAGAGCAAGGTGGACATCTCCCACAGGTGCGTCCCCCTCCAAATCGACTTCTCTGTCAGACAAATGGATGTAGAAAAAATATGCCATAGGTTCACCAATGATCTCCAATGCAAGCGATAAATAATGTCAGACAATCACAAAGAACATTCTTCAATCATCCACAAAAGACAATTGATCCCATAAATAATTTCTTTGTTATTCTTCAAGAGCCAATGGTGCCAAATTTCCCGATGGGATACAATGGGGGGGTCTTGTCTTTATATCGCTTTTGAGAGGCGCAAACCCTAACTTACTTTTACATCCGACGGTTGAGATTATAACATCATCAATGGTGGAGATCAACTTTACATGTATCAATTTGACTAGTTCAAGGGGAGCGCACTTTTTGCCCAATGACACCTTGTCTAAGTCAAAAAATAATATAGCATAAGATATGATCATGATAATACATCAAAGGGGGTCACTAGGGGCTTAATTCACCCTATGCCCCATTACAACCTCATAACATAAGATATAACAGTGTAATACATCAAGTGGCCAAGTGAGGGGCGCCCCTTGGGGGACGTCCTCACTGGGTAAGCCAAACATAAAATAACGTTGGGCTCGATGCTGACTGAAACTGCTGAAGAACTATCCGGGGAGCCAAAATACATCATCTGAGAAGTTTCCCTTCCATTTCCTTGACCCAACAGGCAAAATCGATTTTTTCAGTGAATTTCCTAGTTCATTTTTTAATAGTACATCCTCTAAAAATAATAAAAATCACCATAACTCCATTCAGGCTGAGAACTGGGGAAAACTAACCGCACAAAAGTGTTTGGAGACATAGTAGAATGGTACACGTGACTACTCATACACACCGATCCACTGAAATGCCATAAATATCATCATCTCATAATAAAAATAATGGTTACAGTCAATAAAAAAATAAATAATAATCTTTGGAACTCAATAACTGTGTCCATCTGGTGAAAACTGAGACTGCAGTATTGGTCCTAGGCATGTCTGGAACAATGTAAGCATTGCCAATTTTTTAGCCACTGCCTTGGGAACCGTGTTTGACTTGGTCAACTAGGTTGACCAGGTCAAAATACCCAAATTGAAAGTGAGATATTGAACTGAGCTGAACCTTCATGCATCCAAGGCAAGAACTGCTCCAAGATGTATATTAAAACCCAACTTAAATCATGCTAATCAGGATCAAGGTGACAATAATAATAATAATAATAATAATAATCAGTAAAATATACCTATGCCGTTGAATAATCTTTGAATCTTCTGGAAGTCCCTTGTATATGCCATACTTACAAAGTTTAATCAATTTTCTAATGTTGGATGAAGGTGGGAAACAAGGCTAAGGTAAAAGAGAAATGACTTCTAGTTGATTTTGACCACATGATCTCTCCGAATGATAACCAATACACTCAACCAAAAAGACATGCATGACAGATAGTAACGAGGAATGGCAGTGTCTCACAAATGGATAAAGTACTTGGGCTTGTTTCCCTTAGACTCTAGCAAGTTTTCCTTTACATTACTTTGCAAAATAGGCCAACCTTCAAAGGCAGGTGCCCTAGGAAGCCTTTCGGGCTCTAGTACTGACAAAGACATAACCTTTGTAGTCTAGTTTCACCCTGTTGCCTTGTGGGGGAAAATGAACCGAACACTATACAAAGAGTGAATGCTCATCCTTTGGCCATTGATTTTTTTCAATGACATTCACTTTCTCATAAGATAGTAGCCATCCTACAAGAGTAGGTGCCCTATAAAGCCTTTTGGGTTCCAGTAAATGACTAAGGCCTAGCCTTATAATGTATTTGTAACTTCGGAAGATATTCTGATGTATATTATCATTGTATGTTGTTGTACCCCATTGAAGATATGTTTACCTCCTTTTGGGATGTCATTATTGTGTATGGACCTTGAGGTACAACCTCCGTTGTAAGTCGAGGCAATAGTCCTTAGTGTAACATCATGTAATGTGTACTTGTAGTCTCTCTAGGAGAAGTCGGCCCTATTAGGGTAACAGGCTGGCCCCAATCATGTAATAGGTCAGTCACTTGATTAGTATAAATAGGGAGGCGCCCTCCCTTATTTATACACACCTCACACTCACTCAAGTTCGCATGAGAGAGAGAGAGACAACGAAAGAGAGATAGATAGCTGTTGGAGACTTTTTATTACTGGGTTTGATCATCTTGTGACATAGTCTTTGTGACTGTACTATTTTGAGGAAGTTTGCAGGGTTTTCTCCTTTATGGTTTCCCCGGTGAAAATCTTTGTGCCTTGTGTATCTATTCTATCTGTTAGAATATAATCCGTCAGGATTATTGTAAATAAATAATTAAATAGGAATTTGAATAGTTTCCCGGGAAGGTGAAAAGGCTAGTTCTCAACCGCCTCATTGTAATCTATAAATTAATGTTTTTAGTCGTGAATAGCAATTGGAATCGGGAGTTATTACCAACAAGTGGTATCAGAGCAGGTTGTCTGCCATAACTCCTGCTGCATTTCTGCGCCCTCCTGGCTGCCAGACTGCCTGCCAGTCTGCCCCTGCGCGCATTCATTATGTGCGTTTATTTTCTTAATGAAGAGCCTAACCCTAACGCTCCATCTTCAGCTGCGTGGAAGCCCTTTCTTCACAGGCTTGTCTTAAATCTTTTTTTTTGGTGTGTCTGCACTCACACTGTGTTATGAGAAGTCTGTACATTGTTTTGTGGAGATTGAATGAAATCCACGAATGATAAGTTCTTGCCCGAACCCTAGATTTTTGCGTGGAGACTGTGTGGAGAAACCATCCTGCGTGGAGAATGCTTCCTCCGTAAAGAATTGGTGTATCTTGGTGTGAAGACTAGCGTGGAGAATGCTGGTGTTTGAAGACTGGGTTACTGCGTTGAAGACCCATTTACTTTCATATTTGGTGAACTGCGACCTGTGATTGATTTGAAAATTGTGCGTTGAGTGTTGTAAGAGCTGCAACCCAGTTTTTGGTGAAATCCAGAGCTGCGACTCATGTTGTGAATCTGTGATGCACTCCATTAGTTTCTCTGTCATTAATAATCCTTGCTTCCATAACGTCTTCAAAGGTTGCAAAGGATTCTACACCATACGAAAGACCTCCAACGAAGATTTTAGAGGACATGCACCG
>LPNX010767721.1:342694-370832 GCA_001517045.1 Pseudotsuga menziesii
CTATCTTATGCATATTGCTGTACTTGTTATTCTTTCAAATAAAGATCCTAACTAAGCGAACAAGATCTAAGAAAAACTAACATGGTATTAGAGCCTCTATGAAAGAAGGCATTGTGCAGCAGTGGAAACTAGGGCTTCCTAGTTCAAGGTCTTCTCTCCATAGATCATCAAGAAAAGAGGGTAGGCTAACTCGCCTCAGGAGGGTGCAACTTTTGGTAGAAGCAGTTTCAGATTTGAAGAAGTTACAATTTTGACCCTGTCACTAGTGCCGAGAGAAACTAGGGTATCGAGTTTCGGAGGGCTCCCACCTCAGTCTTTAGGAAAGGACCCTGCTGAGCAACTCGCCTCGCCTCAAGGAGGCGCATTTTTCTATCCAAACAAAATTTCCAAACTCCAAGTTTGAAAATTAGGGTTTCTCTGACAAACCCTAGGTCAGCCAGTTCCGGAACTAGGTCGGACACATCAAATTGGTAAGATCTAAATCTTTGCTATTTCCATTTGAGGTTCTCATTTGGAAAGATGACTCACCATACTCAGCTTGAGGACAAGCTTGGAAGGGCTGATAACTTTCGAGCATGGAAGTACAAAATCTCCCTGATCCTTGAAGAGAATGATTTGGATCAGTACATCAATGGAGAAGTTCCAGAACCAGAGGGAGATGAGGCTAAGGCTACTCATAAGAAGAACTTGGCTAAGGCCATGAGAATCATTGCAGATTCTATTAAGAATCACCTCATCCCCCATGTGTCTTCCTTCAAGACAACGAAGGAAGTATATGATGCTTTGACAAAGATGTTCGAAGGAAAGAACATCAACCGGAAGATGACTTTGAGGAACCAGTTGAAGAATGTGAAGATACAGAACTCATAAACTATACAGTCTTACTTCACAAGGGTTGCTCAAATCAAAGAACAACTTGAAGTAGTTGAAGAAAATGTCGAAGAAGGAGAAATTGTGAGGACTACCTTGAATGCTCTCCCTAGATCATGGGACTCAGTCATTCAAGGAATCTGTGCAAGAAGGAGGCTGATCTCTTTCAACAGACTCCGAGAAGATGCACACAAGAAGAAGCTTGACTCATAACAAGAGAAGAGAAGATGGGAGCAACTGAAGATTAAGCTCTCATAGTTTACACCAGGAAGAATTTTAAAAAGAAGGAGAAGAAGGAGAACTATCATCACAACAAGAAGGACAAGAGACCAAAGAAGATCAAGAGAGATCCTTGGAATGTTCGATGCTATACTTGTGATGAAAAGGGACACTTTGCAAGAGACTGTCCCATCAGGAAAAAGAGACACCATGCTAATGTTGCCGAAGACGATGAACCAACAAACAAAAGATTTAGAAGAGAGAAGGATGATTCAAATGAAGAGTATGTGCTAATCTCATCACTTACGGGCACTATCTCACATGGAAGCAATGATTAGCTTGTTGATAGTGGGGCATCCAAACACATGACGGGATACAACGAATCATTCGTTAATATGTCTGAACATGAGTCACCTCACAAGGTGAAACTTGGGGATGATTATCAATACCCCATAAAAGGGAGCGGAGTAGCTTCATACAAGCTAGACTCCGGGAAGTCCTTAAAGATGAAGGATGTGCTATATGTTCCAGGATTGAAGAAGAATCTTCTTTCCATCTCTGCACTAGATGCAAAGGGAATGAGAGTTGTATTTGTTGATCGCAAAGTTCTAATGTGGCCTAAAGGAAAGACAATAGATGATGCAACAATGATTGGAGAAAAAGACGGTGGCTTGTACAAACTAAAAGGACAGCCTGAACAAGCATTGGTTCATGTGTCAATAGAACCAAGTGAACTATGGCACCGAAGGCTTGCACATGTGCACTATAGAGCACTACCGATGGCAAGCAAAGCAGTCTCTAGACTTCCATAGATCCAAGCAAAGCATGAAGGCATTTGCAAAGGATGTGCACAAGGAAAGAATTCGAAGAAGACATTTCCCAATTGAAAGCAAGGATAAAGGAATATTGGAGATAGTACACTCGGATGTATGTGGACCGATGTCTTCTAGCTCATTAAGTGAGTATGTGTATTATGTTTCCTTTATAGATGATTTCTCACGTAAGACTTGGATATATTTCTTGAAAGGGAAAAATGAAGTATTCAGTAAGTTCAAGGAATATAAGGCCTTGGTCGAGAACCAAACTGACAGAAAGATGAAGACTCTGCAGTCAGATAATGGTGGAGAATTCACCTCGAAAGAATTCAAGGAACTTTGCAGAGAGTTTGGGATTAAGAGGGAGTTGAGCACTTCATATAATCCTCAGCAGAATGGGGTTGCGGAACGAAAGAACCGAACCATAATGGAAGTAGCAAAATCAATGCTACATGACTAGGATCTTCCTATGCACCTTTGGGCGGAAGCAACAAGGACAGATGTGTATGTACAAAACCGTACTCCTCATCGAGTACTTGACAACAAAACTTCGGAAGAAGCTTTCTCAGGAGAGAAGCCAAAAGTTAGCCATCTTAGAATATTTGGCTACCCGGTGTACATACATATCCCAAAGGAGAAAAGGACCAAGCTCGATCCTTTTGGGAGGAAGGGTATATTCGTAGGATAAAGTGATACATCAAAGGCCTACCAAATATACTTCCCAGGATTCAAGAAGATCGACATCAGCAGAGATGTAACCTTTGATGAAGACTCGGCATACTTTAGATCTAGGAGGCTACCCATGAAAGAGGTCGAGAAACCTAAAGAAACAAGAGTTCGAGATATGGAAATTGGAGAAGCAATTCCAAAAGACCATGAAGATCATGACATGGCAGAACCACAAGAGCCGATAGAGACACTTTTCGAGAAGGACTCCCACAAGAGGAAACCAACATGGGCACGGGAGCTCATACAAGAAGCAGAAAGGTATGTCGCTCCAGAAGGAATGCATAGAGAAAGAAAAATACCAAAGCCTTACAACAACTATGTGGCCCTGTTGTGTGACATCATTGACAAGGAACCTTCCACCTATGAAGAGGCTTTAGAAAAAAAAGAATGGAAGGATGCCATGATCGAGGAGTATAAGTCGATCATGAAGAATGATGTCTGGGAGATAGTTCTGAGACCAAAAAAGAAGTCTGTCGTGACTTAAAAGTGGATCTATAAGATCAAGCATACTATAGATGGCAGTATTGAGAATTACAAGGCAAGATTCATAGCATGAGGCTTCTCACAGAAAGAAGGCATAGACTATGAAGAGACATTTGCACCCATGGCAGGGTACACTTCCATTAGGTCCATACTTGCATTAGCTGAAGTTATGAAATGGAAGATACACTAGATGGATGTCAAGACAACATTCTTGAATGGTGTAGTCGAGGAGGAAGTGTACGTGGAACAACCACTGGGATTCGAGACACATGACAGGCAGACTTATGTGTGCAAATTGAAGAAGGCCTTGTATGGATTGAAACAAGCACTGAGGACATGGTACGGCAGGATGGATAGCTTCTTGATGAGCCAAGGCTTTACCAAGAGTAAAGTGGATTCCAACCTTTACTTCAAGGTTGAAGGCGGAAGACCAGTGATGCTCTTGCTATATGTCGATGACTTGTTTCTGACAGGAGAGGATGAACTCATTAATGATGCAAGGAGGAGACTAGCTACATAGTTTGAGATGAAAGCCCTAGGGATGATGCACTACTTCTTAGGCATGGAGGTGTGGTAGATTGCAGATGGGATTTTCCTTAGTCAAGGAAAGTATAGAGTGGAGATTCTGAAGAGATTCAGAATGCTGGACTGCAAGGCGATAACCACACATATGGCATCAAACTTGAAGCTTCTGTGTGATGCTTCATCTGAGCCGGTTGATGCCACGATGTATTGTCAGATGATTGGCTCATTGATGTATCTGACGAATAGGAGACCCGACATATGCTTTGTTGTGAACACCCTAAGCCAGTTCCTGACAGATTCGAGACATGTTCACTTGATAGCTGCAAAGCATGTATTGAGGTACCTAAAAGGTACAGTGGTTTAAGTGCTCAAGTATGATGCGAATCAGAAGATTAACCTACATGGTTATGTTGATTTAGATTGGGCAGGTAGCACCACTGATAGGAAGAGCACTTTAGGTTGCTGCTTCAGTTTGGGATCCATCATGATCTCCTGGTTTAGCAGGAAGCAATCATGCATGGCGTTGAGTACAACCGAGGTAGAGTATGTTGCCGCTTGCTCGGCTAGTTGCGAGGCAGTTTGGCTGCGGAAGCCACTGTCTGACTTGTTTGATATCTAGTTAGATGTGACTTGTATCTTCTGCAACAATCAAAGTTGCATGAAGCTGTCGGAGAACCCTGTGTTCCATGACAAGTCGAAGCACATAGAGATCAAGTTCCACTATATCAAGGATATGGTGCAGAGAGGAGCAGTGAAGCTCTAGTACATGGCAACAAACGAGCATATAGCCAATGTGTTGACCAAGCCTCTAGCTAGAGTGAAGTTCGAGTACTTCAGAGAAAGACTTGGTGTGATCCAGAACGAGACCCCTCGATAGAGGGAGTGATGAGTTCTAACATAGCTGGAGAGACAGGTTGTCTGAGCGTAAAATCTTGGCGAAGATCGTAGGTTGCTCATACATAATCAGTCCTGTAGGTTGTCTTTGGATGCAATAAGTCCTGGTGAAGCTCGCAGGTTATCCTTGGATGTAATCAGTCCTGATATGTTTCTATGCTAGAAATAGCAAGAGACCAAAAGACGTAGATGCATGATATCTCACATGGGAAATGAGACAGGTTGTCTGAGCGGAAAAGATCCTGGTGTAGCAGGTTGCTAGGACGTAATCAGTCTTGTAGGTTGTCTCAGTGTAAATACGAGTCTTGGCGTGATACATAGGTTACTCAGACATAATCAGTCCTGAGACAGATTATCCGAATGTAAATATGAGCCCTGGTGTGGTACGCAAGTTATTCGGATGTAATAAGTCTGGTGGGTTGTCCAAGTGTAAAAAGAGTCTTGGCGTGGTACGTGGGTTACTCAGATGTAATAAATCCTTCATATTGATGATATTCTTTATGTTCCTGGTTTAAAGAAGAATCTTTAATCTGTTGCTAGCTTAGAGGACAAGGGCTTTAGAGTCCTCTTTATGGACAAGAAAGTCCTTTTATGGGCAAAGAATGAAGGCCTAAGCTCAGCAATACAGATTGGGGTTCAAGAGGGAGGCCTTTATAGGGTTTTCGAGGATTCCACTCATGCAGTTGATCCATGTGAGCTGTGTCATAGAAGGTTTGAACACCTTCACTGCACAACACTTCCAGGCTTATAGAGGATAGTCAGCAGAGATGTGGTCTTCCATGAGAAAGCTGTGTATCAAACACAAGAGCTTTCAAAGGAAGATGAAGTACCTCCACTAGAGTTTCCAGTTTCAGAAACTCAGAGGGAGGAAGAGGAATTTGAGGATCAAATTCCAGATGTTCTAGAGGACACTAAAATTCCATCAGAAGAACTACTTGAAGTTCCTCCTTACAAAAGGAGATCAACTCCGTACCAAGAAATGGTACAAGAAGGCGAGAAGCATAAAGCTCCTCTCGGGACTTTCAGAGAAAGACCACATAAGTACTCAGTTCTTATGAGTCCGCTTGACAGTGCGGAACCTTCCAAAGAAGCAACAAGTCAATAGGTATGGGTTGATGCCATGATTGAAGAGTACAAGTCAATCATGAAGAATGATGTCTAGGAAGTTGTTCTCGGACCAATAGGAAAGTCAGTAATGATAATTGCTCCTATTGACAGGTATACTACCTTTAGAACCATCACTTCCCTTGTTGCATTATTTGGATGGAAGTTACATCAGACAGATGTAAAGACAGTGTTTTTCAGTAAGGTGGAAGCTTATGTTGAACACCCTGAAGGCTTTGTGAAGAGAGCTTTGTATGCTCCAAGAGTTTGGTATGCGAGGATGGATGGATTGCTCCATGACTTGGGGTTTTCCAAAAGTAAAAGCTAAGTCTAACTTGTACTTTGAGGTTGTTCATAATCATGTCTTGATACTTGTTCTATATGTAGATGACTTGTTCCTTACAGGTGCTAAACAATTGATAGAACAGTCTAAGAGGGAGCTTACCTCTGAATTCGAGATGAAAGATCTTGAATCAGTGCATTACTTCCTTGGCTTAGAAGACTGGCAAAAGCCAAGCAACATCTTTCTGACACAAGGAAAGTAAGCGGGAGACACCTTGCAAAGATTTGGGATGCAGGATTGCAAGTCTATGGGCGTACCCATGACCATCAACTTAACAAAATTGGGTGACTCAACTACCCGTTCACAGAGTATGGACTCTACTCTGTATAGACAACTTTTTGGATCCTGGATGCACCTCATGCATACGAGACTAGACACGGGGAATGCTTTGAATCAATGCATGTCCAACACTTATGGGCTCAGGGTTACTTCCAACAGTGGAGTAATGTTATCTGGATATACTGATTCAGATTGGGTTGGCAGTGCAGTTGACCGGAAAAGTACCTCTGGTTATTGCTTCAGAATGGGATCAACAATGATCTCTTGGGCTAGCAGGAAGCAGGATTCCATAGCTTAGAGTACAACTGAGGCAGAATATATTGCTGCAAGTGATGCTTGCAAGGAAGCAGTTTGGCTCAAAAAACTGATATCTGATCTGTTCGGGGAAAAGCTTGACTCAACGATCATCCATTGCGATAATCAGAGTTGCATAAAGTTTTCAGAGAACCCAGTGTTTCATGATAGATTGAAACACAGTGAAATGAGGTATCATTTCATTAGAGACCTGGTGCAAATAGGTGCTTTGAAGTTGCAGTACATTCGTACAGATGAACAGATTGTAGATATCTTGCCCAAGTCTCTGTCAGCATCAAAGTTCGTGTACTTTCGTGACAAGCTTGGTATGGCAGAGAATGCCTCTCTCGCTGAGAGGGAGTGTTGATTTTTTTGAGCAACATTGAGAGCCATTCTCTTAGGAGAATGGGGCCACCTGGTCTGGGACCACGATGAAGACTCAACCCAGTGTTGAGCGACCATTCTGTTGAATGGTAGATATCTAGTCTGGGACCATGATATAGACCTAGCTTTACCTTGGGTAGACTCAACCTAGTGTTGAGTGACCATTATGTTGAATGGTAGACATTTGGTTCGGGACCACGATGTGGACCAGTCTAGTACTAGTAGACTCAACTTAGTTTTGAGTAGCCATTCTTTGGGAGAATGGAGGCGCTTGGTCTGTTACCAAGTATTTGACCTAGGGTCAAATTATGCAGCCCATGGCTGAGGCACCTAGTCTGTTACCAGGAAGGCACTGTAAGTCCTAGACTAGGTCTAGGCATGTGTGACACTCTGACCCTTGATCTATGGGCTTTGTGTACTTCTCCAAGGATTAGCTACCCTTGGTTAAATTATCCTAGTACCAGATCTAGGTGTCACACAGAGTGTGAGATAAAAGCATTAGTAACTCTCTTGGTTTATGATGATGTACTTTTGGAATTAAAAGGACCACAGGTAATGACCACAGGGGCACTTGGAAAAATGCTAAAGTCAAAAAGTCAAAAATACACAAGGACTTTTGGACCACATGTGAAAGTCAAAGATAAATAAGGACTTTTGGTAAAAGTCATGTTATCACCAACCTTGTAGTTGCCTGTGTGAGGTGGATCCAGGATGGATGGTAGAGGGATAAGCAACTAAGGAGGTAGAACCGAGATTGCCTCGACTCCCAAATGGATGGTTGTCACGCGAATCGAGGTAGTCTTCGCTTTATGCTATCTTAGCCCAAGACAACAAAGGGGGGGACCCAGATCTACTCCCGACAAGAGAGATCAAACCTAGACACCAGATCAGATCAAATGGACTTGAGGTACGTAAGGTGTAAGGTAATGGAAGCTCTAGATCTATGGATGATGTCACTAAGTGAGCCAAGGCTTTGGATCAGGGCTTTAGGAAGTATGAGATTCAAGCCAAGTTGGAACACAGGTGACCTATGAGGGTAAAACTAGATCTGGGGTTGAGGTGCTAGCAACAGGTGAAGATATCCACTGCCTTGGGAAATGTAACCAATGCAGGGAGGGCAAGGATAGGATTGGGGCTATCTAGTACCAACATATAGACTAGATGAAAGATATGATAATGTCAAAGTACCCGAGTCACCAGGTAAAAGTCAGATCACAGGAAAAAGAGGCCAAAGAGGGGGTAGCGCTAGGGTTGGAGATCAGTGCCTATCATATCTAGCAATGGAGTCATTATCTGCCCAGCGTTGAAGAAGACCCACCTGGGAAATACCCCGATCTACAAACCCAAAAAGGTACTTTGCCGGAAAAGTAAGATTACAGGAAAAATCAGCAGCAAGATGGCTAGCGCTAGGGTTTGGGAGGTCAATTTTTCAGATCTAGGGCAACCTGTCCACTTCTAGCTCAGCGTTGAAGGAGATTTGGTGAGAGGATGACCCGATCTACAAACCCAAAAAGGTATTTTTCCAGAAAAGTCAGATCCCGGAAAAAGTTAGAAAAATGGTGGATAGTGCTAGGGTTTGAAAGGACAGTTTCTTAGATCTAGGGCAAACCAGCCACTTTCAACTCAACGTTGAGGATGAATTGCTGAGGGGAAGACCCGATCTACAAAACTCAGCAGTGGTTTGGCCAAAGATCAAGCGGTCTAATCTTTAATATTTTTGGTTTTTTATTATTTATTGGATTTTAATGAAATTGAAGAAAGCAGATGCCAATGGATTGAGATCTGGAAGAAAGGTACTAACTTGTAGATCTTACCTGGAAATCCTTGTAGATGCCTTGATGATGATGATACCTGCTATCTCGATCAATTTGAGAAGCTTTGAGCAAGTTCTATGTCCAACGTTTTGCTCCAAGAAGTCAATGCGCTCTCTCTCCTGCACAACAAATGTCAACCATATCAGATTTGTTGCATCATGAGAAAAAAACAAAATGCTACAGAAAAATAGCAAGAAGAAATCATAGATCGCAATGACACTATTGAAAACCCCCTGATACAAGCGAAGCCAATCCAAGCGAGTTGAGGGGCCCCTGCAAAAACGCCCAAGCGGAAGTCGCCCTCCTGTAGACAAGACAAAGATTCCCAAAAAAATATAGATCTTGCAACATTTTCCTGAATGCTAGGTTGCAAAAGACTTTCCAATCACCATCTAAGAACACTGGATGCAAAGGAGATCTAAGAAATATCCACAAGAAAAGTTTTTCTATTATCTAGATCCAAGAGCCAAAGACCCTTTACAAATGAGAAGCTCTCTCCTTTAAATAGGAATGAGAGAACCAAAATCATAACCACTTTTCAAATGAGTGGCTAAGATTAAAAGATACAAATGTCTAATCAATGGTTGAGATGAGCTCAACATACAATACATGGATCAATATAACAATATAATATAAAAGTGGACCAAATCGCCCAAAGAGAGGGGATCCCACTCAACAAGAAATAAATGAAGCACATGGTGGGTCCATGGAGTGTTAACTAACTCCCTCTGGGTGTCCCTATGGCACAATAAAAATAATATAATTTTTAAACTGTGAAATTGTGCTTCCTTGAGGAAATCGTGAGCCTCCAAAAGCTCCAGAAAATAATATAAAATGCCCGAAAAATGGATGTGGGCCTATCTAGGTGCTGCCACTGCTGGAGAAGGTGTGGAAGACATCACCCTCATCATCAGAACTCATCCCATGCCATTTCCTTTCCTCAGTAGCCCAAATCAAATTCTTTAGTAGCCATTTAATTATTTTTTAATCTACCTCAGGAAACATGAATCTGCCAAAACAACCTCCTAGGGTGCCTGCGTTATCCAACTGAGCCCACTAGGCTTTCTGGGAGGGGGGTACTATGGTACAATCAAGTGGCTGGACCCCCTATGCCCCATACAACGCCCTAGGAGATCCAACAAAATCATCTCCCTGCTCAAACCTACCATCTAATGAAGCAAAACTGCACCGGAAGGGTAAACTGAGCCAGATCATCTCTTCAAGTGCCCGGAATTGAAAACAAGTTGTTTCCTTAGACTCGGAGAGTCCAAATCCATCTAGGGTATATACTCATACCCTTTCTAGGTTTCTGCCTGATCATCTACAATATCAAATAGACAAAATAATAACCCGTAAATGACCAGATACCCATAATATAACTCAGGCTGACATCCATTTGTTGCAAGAGTTAAAAGGCTAAGACATGCGCTACAAATCATTTGAGTAACAATCATAACAAGTAGCAATCACCTCACTGGCGGTACATCAACCAAATACATATATAGGGTTTTATTTATTATAACTCAGATCAGACTTTCAAGACTATACTCACTTCATAGTTGTAATCAATTTGCTAGTGAAGGGTGAAGGCTAAAACTTATAAGGCTAGGACAAAGGATGTCTGCCAACTCAACACTGTGACACTTTGGATATGGAAAGGGAATACTCACTCTAGCCATATGTTGGACAAACAACAACAAAGGGGATGGCAGTGCCTCACAAATGGGTGAACTACTTCAGAGGTGTTTACTCACCTTGACAAATGCTCACAATCCAACTCAATACAAGTAAGGCCAACAATCTTTAGATAGAACTTTTAGGAGCCATTGCTTTTTAGGCCTTTAATTTTCCATAGCCTTGGTCCATGTATATTTTTATACGGACTTTTATTATTTTAGGCTTTGCATTCATGTATGTTGAAAACACTACTTTTCATGAATGCTTTATGATATTTCATTACAACATTTTTTCAGAGCCAATTTCATTAGGCTAGCCTTTCATTCATGTATGTTGAAAAACACTACTTTTCATGAATGGGCTTTTCATAGATATTCATTTCATTTCCAAGTCCATTGTATTGATGGCAACGCTACTTGTTTCCAGTAAGCAACCACATCATAGGCAACTCAGAGCCGAGACACAAATAAACAGGGAGGCTTGTCCAATAAAGGCTCTAGCTGGGAAAATTCCTCCATGCCACAAGTCAAGTAGTAAGTCGGGCTAAAACACAACTGGAAGGTAATGGATGGTGGAGACAGTGAATAATGAAACCAACACTAGCAAGCCAAAGTATGGTGGGAATGACTACCTCTATTCTCCCTAAGGAGGGTAAAACCAATGACTATAGATCAAGAACTTCCAAGTCTGAGTAGGGACATCAATACATAATATAGATACATCCAAATCCACATATTTATATGACTGCCAGATCATGACACTAAATGCTAATACATCTCACAAAAATGAGTATAAGAGCAATGATAACCATAACACAATATAATATAAGCTGAGTCACAACCATGCAAATAATCCATCTGAACCATCATCTGTCCAATGAGAAAAATACTGATACAAATCTGGGCATCACTAACTGCTCTGCAAATGACTAAGTGACTACATCAGTCCTCGAATCTGAGTGTCCTGAGACTTAGTCTTGGCATGGGAGAGTATGGGAGAGTACTATAATCCACTAATAACATAATGATCCATCAAATCTGCTCATCTCAGCATCTCATATGTGGGAGATCTGGCTGAAAAATATACTGAATCTGAAAAATAGAATATGGTAGCTCGACTATTATATATGTGATAACAAGTCAAAAGTACTTAAAAGACCTTTTTGGTAAGAAGGTAAAAGTGAAATTAGAAAAAAGAATAAAATATTATTATTTTATCTTTTCTAATTTTGGTCCACTTACAGGTGACTAAAGGCTATAAAAGAAGATAAAGACAATTCATTATTACACACACTTGCTCTCACAGGTACAACTGCTCAAGGTTGAAGAAATAAGATTCTGTGATTGTGCCCTAGCATGGATGAGTCTAGCTAGGGCATCATCATCCTCCATTGAAGACAAACCCTAAGCTAGGGTTTCTTATCTTTTCTGTCTTAAGGGTTTTACCAAACCTTCATCTTCAGCCAAGTTCAGATCTAGGGCAACCATCTTTAGATCCAGCCATCTTTAGATCTAGGCAGCCAAGTTCAGATCTAGGGCAACCACCTTCAAATCTTCAGATCCGAGCAACCATTCTTCAGATCTAGGGCAACCATCTCAGATCTGGGCAGCCAAGTTCAGATCTAGGGCAGCCACCTTCAGATCTTCAGATCTGGGTAGCCAAGTTCAGATCTAGGGCAGCCACCTTCAGATCTGGGCAACCATTCTCTAGATCTAGGCAGCCACAATTCAGATCCGAGCAGTCTTCTTTCCATTTTCGGGCAGATCTGTGATTTTCGGGTAGAATTTGAGTTTCAGGTAAATCTGTGATTTTTGGGTAGATCTAATATTTTTGGACAGATCTGATATTTTTGGACAGTACTGATCTTTTCCAGTCAGATTTGGAAATTTCAGTTACTAGGGTTTGAAACCCTTGCTCTGATTTTTACTAAGAAAATCTTACTATAAATTGTGGTTTAACCTAGATTGGGGTTTGAGGAACTTTTTGAAGAATTTCCCAAGTCATCTCATTTACGAGATGAGCTACTAATGCTTTTTGGGGTTTTTGTCCTTTGAAGGTTTCCCCAGTGAAAAACTCTTGTGTCCATTGTGCTGACGTGATGAATGTTATTTTACTGCACTTGTTATTTGTTTAAGTTAATCTGCAAATTTTAAAGTATTTCTGCTAATGCTAAAATTCAACACTATAACTCTGTGTACCATATCTGCTGTGCTGCTCTGCATAAATGAACTAGGTCACCACTCAAAGCATCTCAATGGACAAGTGAATCTCGGTCTTGGAAAGGAAATATTCTGCATCTGCTACAAGGCTCTGAATGGCTCATGCTGTAATGATGATCCATGTTGTATCCCATCAATATCTCTGGCTTAGAGAATAAAGAGAAAGTCCATATGCTGCATCATAGTAGCCCAACCACAATATATGTGATAACATTTGGCTCCAACTGGGACAAGTGTTGGACACACCAAGTACACAGAGAGGGGGGGGTGAATCTGTGTGTGCAGTCTTTATTACTTTTTCAACTTTAACTATCAACGACTTATTCAATATTGTGCAGTATCACATTATCATTATATCATCATCAGCATTGTTATCATCATTATATCATCATCATCACATAGAAAGCATAGCAACACAGTACATAAGATTCTTACGTGGAAACCCAAGTCCTGGGGGGAAAACCACGGAAGCCTTTTTAAAATAGTTTTCCAGAAATAACTAGAAGGAGGCACCAACCCCCTTATTACAAAGACTTCAAATTTCCATCTACAACTGGAAGGAGGCTACGCCCCTCTGATTTACAGGCTTCAACTGGAAGGAGGCTACGGCCTCCTTTCCTTGCCCCGTCCTGCCACCCAGATAAGAAGATAAACACTGAACTACTGAACCACAACTGCACTAATCTCGTGGACCTGCTAATCAACACCTGCACTACACTGCACAATCTGTATCACACTGCACAACCGTTGCCACTACTAACCACTGCTCATCAACTGATCACTACTCGTCAACTGATTACTGTCTGCTGTTTCACACTGCTCATCAACTGATCATTGTCTGTTGTATCACATTGCTCATCATCTGATCATTATTCATCAACTCATCACTTAGTCATCACTGCACTAGAACTGAACCAGTAACCTGTCCAATTATGATGTACCAATCAATCATCCGACTTAGTCAATCTGAGTCTGCACACCAAACTCAGTCCACCTGAGTCAAACCAACTGCTCATACAATTCAGCCAATCTGAGTCAGACCATCTGCACATAAGAGAACCTATTCCAATCTTGCTCAACCGAACCTGTGCCAAATCAAATATGTAACTGCTCAAATATCTGACCACAACTGCTTTATGAGAAACCTACTTTCTTACTTGGTCAAGATAGAGTTAGGATAGTTCAACATGACTATGACTTTACTCACCCAATCTTACTCATCTTAGTGATACCATAACCAATCCTCAAGTCTTGACAACTACCTCAGTCAAGCAAAGCTTGACACACAACATCAACCAACCAACTTCAAATAAGAAGATGGTTGAACTCAGACAGACTTAATCAATCAAACTCTTCATTAACCAAGAAGATGGATGATCTAAAACAACAAGTCTCAACAACTTGACTACTTTCAGTCAACCTTATGACTCATATACAAGACTCTACCACAGTCAACTCTTAGCAATACGTGATAGTCAAACAACTAACATCAACTAACCCCAGTCTTACACATGGACAAGCTCAAGGTCAATAGTCAAAGCTCATAGTCATCCATTCTTCACTTAATCGTTCTTGGGTTAATTATAGAGGGTAGGATAAAGGTAACAATCAACTTGAACAAACCCTTAACTTTGTCATGGCAACTTGTCAACTCAATCAATGTCTTACTTTTGTCAACTTAGTCACTGCTATAAGCTTATCATACAATCTAAGACACCTACAGCTTATCAAATCAATACAAGATTAGAATGTCAAACTCAGTATAGTTCTGTCAATACAAGAATAATGCTACTTATACCACTGTCAAACTTAGTCAAAGCCAACTCTAAACTTAGTCAAATCCAGTCAAAGGAATGTAATCAAACGTGGTCTTAAATCAGACTGTCCAACAACATCTTATAACAACTTTAAACAACTTGTTTCCTCAAGAAGGTTAAGATCAACGTCCATAGGTTATCAGTCCACATGCACAGTAAACAACATCCTTGATCAAACTAAAATCAACAAGCATAAGACTCTTACTTGGAATTTTATTTTGATCTGATCTTCTGGTTTGTAGTTGACGATATACCTATGCTCAAGCTTTGGATCCCTTCGATAAATAATTTGCAGATTTTGGATGATCAGTCTATGCTACTGAAGGTAACCTGAAATCAGAGAGAAGACTCTGTAAAACTTGGACTGTGCTGAAAAACCAGACAGTTCACTCAGGAAACTTGGGTTTGTTGCAAGGTAAGAAGGCAGCAACAATGCAAGATCTTGGACTGTTTGACTCTTGACTTAACCCCGAAAAGAAATAGTCTCCAAACAAAATTCGGATCTGTAATTCTGGTGCTCTCCCTCAGTCAGCGAAAATCCTCAGACAAATCTCAGTTCATACACTAAAAAAAAATGGTCTCTGATAAGCTGGAAGACTCGGAACTATTCAGGAGGCAAGAAGACAGCAGCAAACTTAGCTTTAATTCTCAAAAAACTCGCAAAAGATGGACTGTAAAATGACTGAAAATTCGGGTCACTTCTGCCTGCGAATTTTTCCTCAGACCTGTGAATTATACCTCAGTCTATTTGCTCATTCGTTTGTGTATTGAAATGACAATTATATGGTGTATAAATACACTCTTTTAGGTGTTGAGTGCTAGGAGATTAGGGCCGACCTAATGGAGGAAATTTAAACATTAATTTAATAAAAAAACATTTTATCATTAAGTTAATTGTTGGAGCCGACTTCTTGGAGGGTATCCTAAATTATTTAGAGTTTGAATTGTTTTATTATTTCATTAATTGAAGGGGCTGACTTCTAGGAGGGGTTTTCACAATGTTTCAACACGTTGATAAGATTTGCAAATCATGTGTATGGGTGTCTAATCCTTCATTAAATTATTAAACATAGTTTTGACACTTAGATCATTAGTGGGGCTGACTTCAAAGGGTTTGAAGAATGTCAACGTTGGAGGAAATCTTTTTACCATTTACTCACATATTGACTTTAAGCATTATTTAGTACTTTATTTGTTAAGGGTCTTAGGGTTTTATGTTAGGTCATCATGAGGGATTCAAGGCTAATGTAAAGGTGCAATGAGCATCAAGGGTGTTATTAGTGTTTAGAGGGCTTAGGGACACAAGATAGGGTAGTCTGTAGGCTTGGGGACCAATGGTAAGGGTTTTAGAGCCTTTTTGTTGGGTCAACAAAGTTACCACAAGCTTCATAACCCTGACAAACAAGGTGTGGGTTCAAGGACTTCTCCTAGGGTACCGTGACCTCATTACAAACACAAATGACCATAGAATGGGTCATTTGGACTCTTGCAACTTCTTCAACCCAACAAGGACACATTCTAGTGCAATAGGGCATGGTTGTGGTACTGGGGAACCAAGGAAAGAACCGTGGTACCATAGAACCAACTTAGGGGTACTTTAACACTCTATAGGGTGTTAAGGGCTTTTGCCATTGTCCCAAGGGCTCCAAGGGCTTCAGACTTGGGCTTGGACAAAGTTAAAAGGTCTCCTTTGACATTGACAACTACTTAACCCTCAAGGGCTCCTCAAGGGGCACCAAGACACACTTGTTGACATCAATGACCATGCGCTGTTGGCATCAATGACAACTTAATCAACAATGAGTGCTCTAAGGGAGAGAGTGCTTGGGAACCTCAGAAATCTCTGGTCCGCAACACCATCTCATCAACAAATATCCAACACTTTTTCTTTTTGCTTCATCTTCAAGTGTACATGTTCCTACGCACATTGAAGCAGAGAATACCGGAGCAACATGTATGGGACAAAAATAATAATGAAAATAAATGCTGGAAGTAAATGATGGAAATAAAATGCTGAAATCACAAATCAAATCTAAGAACTGTAAAACAGTTGCAAAATTTACTGAAAGACACTTGAACTAGGTAAAGGGCCAGACTCAAAAGCCTAAAGACTTGCACAGAAAAAGAAGAAGAAAAGACTCAACCTATTGCTCAAGTGAGCTTATTTAGTCCTACCTACCCTACTCTAACCAATCAAACAAGTGTTTAGTAAAATAATAAATCCAATGCAACCACTTGCTGAACGGATCAATTGATCTTTCTTTATAGTTAATAATACAAGTCAGAGATGGTTTAGAAGTAAAGTGAATAAAATCCAAAGCCACTCTAACTTGCTGCTTGATATTCAAAGATAGATACAGAAAATGTGGAATAAAATCATGCCAAGGATGGAACTGATTTTTACAAACTTCAACCATCAAAGCACTGATGGGATAAAAATAATGGGAGTTTACCTTTGATGGAAAAAGACAATATGACTTATGATTCAGCTCTGCTAGGCAATTCTTTGTTCTCTCCTGTACATGAGTATGACACTCAATTCTATTCACTCCAAGAAAAATGGAAAAACCAGATGGGAGTACATTGTAATGTGATAAAACTAAGATTGAAATTAACCCCTCTTGTTGTTCCAAAATGGAAAAAAGATGAAATTGATCTTTAAACACCTTCTCCAGCCATCCATAAGAGAAATTTACAAATTGAAAAATATTATTCATTAAAGATTACTGAGAAGAGACATGAAGTGTTTTTTCTCCAACTTTGTGACAATGTTCAAATTCTTGACTAAATTTTTTGAAAGTAACATCTTGATTAGAACACAAACCTATACAAGAAGACTCGAAAAGTTGGGACGAGAGGGTGGATTGAATTTTTTTTCCCAGGTGACTTAGAATAATTGAGCTCGGAGATGAGAGAAAAAAGTTTTTATTTTAATCACAGGAATGATTGCAAGATTTGAAACAAGGTCATTATCCACATATTGAACCAACACATCCTGATTAAGGATTGGATAAGGATTTTTATCAATACCATTAGGACAAGGATGTTCACTTACAATCATATCATAACTGTCATGTGATTGATCTTCTTCCGAAATATGATTAAAATCTGAATCAAAATAATTGTCAACTAGGCCATGAGGATCTTCGATGGAATCACAGATGAGAGAATCAACTATGGATGGGTCTTGATAGTAATCATTTTGTTCTTCATCTGTGCCTTCTTGAGGTAATGATGACAAGATTCTAACAAGTCCCCCTTCTATATCAATATCAAGGTCATAATCCTAAAGGATCAACATTTGATCATCATCATTCTCTTGAATCGAAGGGTCATTCAAGGCATATTCATTATTGGTTTAGGAGAGGCAGAATTAATTTGATAAGGAGCATCGTCAGTCATCTCATTATGGTTATCCTAATCATCTTGATCCTTAACAATGGAATCATCATTTTGATGTATGGATTCATCAATGTTTTTACCCCATTCTTCTCTTAATAACTTAGTGAACATGTTGTATCCAGTGATAGATCCTGGTGCTAACATATATAACCAAAAATTGGCATTGCCTTCTAAAGATTCACCTAGGGCTCTAATATAGACATCTTCATCCTCAACACCATATGCTTCGATACAGTTCCAAACAACATCCAAGTGTCTTTTAATTGATTCGATTGCATTTGCATAGAAACGAGGCAACCCTTCATTGTATCCTTTTGGCATAGGATGAGGTGCCCCAGGTATTTCAGAGAAGTTAAAAGGAGAAGGTCTAACTTACTTCCTAAAAGCTCTGGTTCTTGAGTTGGGTGTCTTTGAGAATTATTCACCCAAGGTCTTGGCTGGGTTTGATGCTTACTTACTAGTTTACAAGGGGTGGTTGGGAAGTCTTTATTATATGAGTGAGGAAACTTGTGGGAATTATAAGGATTGTGATAATTAAGTTCATACCCATAGTCATTTTCATAATCATCCTCATACCCAGAAGTTGACCTCCAACTATTCCTTTCGTCATCTTTCCTTTTAAGCTCAACTAAAGCTTCACCAAATTCTTGCAAGGCTTGCGAAATTTTGCGGATAAATACGTCTGAACTCATTATGATTTACAGAATGGGTTCACTTCCTAGCAGAGTCATGTTGTTGAGTTTGTACGGATGGGTTGGTCCTCCAGTGGAGTCGCGTTGTGGAGTCGCAAGGTGAACGAATTGCCTTGTTCACCGAAAATTCAAAGTTGTAGGAGAGATATAAATAATATAGTGATTGTGCAGAATTAAACAATTGAAAATGCAATTAGCAGATTTGAGATCGGATGTGATATGAATGAATCTAACAAATGAAAGCATTCACAGAGACCGAAGGTAGGCAAGCCTCAACTGCCCAACACCAAAAATGTTGGTAGAGAACGGGAGTAGAACTTAAGATAAAATGTCGAACCAAGGTAGGCCTTGACCTCCTCGACAACGACGCCAAAAATGTTATCACAAATCTTGTAGTTGCCTCGTGGGGTGATCCTATCCAGGATGGGTAGAGGAAAGGCAACTAAAGTCGCGATCTACGATATCCAAGACCTCTAAAAGAACTTAGATGTCACACCAATTGAGGATACCGACACTTCGGACTGTAGTGAAAATACTAAGCGTAGGGGGTGTCCCTATAACCAAGATGACCCTAAAAACAAGGAATGCAAGTGAATAACCTCGGGGAACTTGATTAGATCTCTTCGTATTATAGTTAATTAGAGTTTTGCATAGTTAATAAGTGATTTTGAGTGTCCGTATGAAAAGCCCCAATTTACCCTAGGGTTTTAAGCATGGAAAATTGGATCTAGGGGTAAACAGTGAAATTAAGTGAAATTGACACTTGGATTGATTGCTAGGCGTAAGATAATGCGTTTGGAGGTGAAACTAGCAATACCCAGTTTGCGGATATGAAAATACCCACTCCTCCCAAAGAGGGTGTCTTCCCCTAAGAGGCAGACTAGTGCGTTAGGTGGGCAAATGGAGTCCGATGATCGTGAAAATTCAGGCTTAGGGGTTTCATGATTATCCCAAAGTGGGTTTTAAGTTTTATACACCGCCGCAAACTAGAACCTACAAATCTAAGAAATGAGGGTTTTAAATGAGGGTTTGTTGAAAGGAAAATGCAACCCCAATTAGATACTGAGAAAAATGATAGATCTTACCTGGGAGAAACATACCTGATATTTCCGAGGATGAATGTCGAAGTGATGATTATTTCCACATAAATCAAGTGAAGAAATGATGAAAATATGGCTTTGTTGAAATAACCCAAGGAAACCAAATGCAACCTCTCTCTTGCCAAGCCAAGTACATAACAATGAGATCGGCAAGAAAAATGACAAATACTGACGAGAAGTAAAAAAATGAGAGAGTAAGAAATCATAAGACACAAAAACTCCCTGTAGCCACTAATCCGGAAAGAAGAGCAAGGTGGACGTCTCCCACATGTGCGTCCCTCTCCAAATCGACTTCTCTGTCAAACAAATGGATCCAAAAAAAATATGCCATAGATTCACCAATGATCTCCAATGCAAGCGAGAAATAATGTCAAACAATCACAAAGAACATTCTTCAATCATCCACAAAAGACAAGAGATCCTAGAAAATTTTTCTCTATTACTCTTCAAGAGCCAATGGTGCCAAATTTCCTGATGGGATACAATGGGAGAGGGGGGGTCTCGTCTTTATATAGCTTTTGAGAGACACAAACCCTAACTTACTTTTACATCCGACGATTGAGATTATAAAATCATCAACAATGGATATCAACTTTACACGGATCAATTTGACTAGATCAAGGGGGCGCACTTTTTGCCCAATGACACCTTCTTTAAGTAAAAAAATAATATAACATAAGATATGATCATGATAATGCATCAAAGGGGGTCACTAGGGGCTTAATTCACCCTATGCCCCATTACAACCTCATAACATAAGATATAACAGTGTAATACATCAAGTAGCCAAGTGAGGGGCACCCCTTGGGGGACGTCCTCACTGGCTAAGCCAAAAATAAAATAACCCCGGACCCGCTGCTGACTAACACTGTTGAAGAATTGTCTGGGGAGCCAAAATACATCATATGAGAAGTTTTCCTGCCATTTCCTTGACCCAACAGGCCAAATCGATTTTTTCAGTGAATTTCCTAGTTCATTTTTAAATAGTACATCCTCTGAAAATAATAAAAATCCTCATAACTCCATTCAGTCTGAGAACTGGACAAACTGACTGCACAAAAGTGTTTAGAGACATAGTAGAATGGTACAAGTGACTACTCATGCACACTGATCCACTGAAATGCCATAAATATCATCATTTCATAATAAAAATAATGGTTAGAGTCAATAAAAAAAATCTCTGGAACTCAATAACTGTGACCATCTGGTGAAAACTGAGAACTAAATAACTGTGACCAATACTGCAATCTCAGTTTTCACCACGGATAAGCCACGTACCTCATAGCCAAAGACAGATAACATGGAGTCTATCATGCATAGGGGTCAAAATGGGGAAAAGATCTTCAATGTCACAAGTCTTAGTCAATCTTAAGTCATGGGATAAAATTCAAAAAATGGATGAACCGGATGGATGGGGAGACACAAAACTCTTCCCTATGTATAGATTTATTAGGGTTTGAACATCACACTTAGATATGCCTTTTACAACATAACATATACTGTGTTTGCAATATTTGAACATGACAAGTGAAAATTCTCTATGCGTGCATCATATATGAAAGGATCTCCATAAGCCGTTAACTCATGCTTAATCCATGCATTTTCATTGTTCCATGGAGAAATCCTGTTGGAGACACTAATGACACATGGAACCAACATAGCACTAAGGTTTAATCATTTGTGTAAAGCATGGCATGAGCAATAGTCTTTAACATTGAGTTCTTTGATCAGTCTTAGCACAAGTTTAAGTATCAGTATATACATATAAGCGTAGGTCACCATGATCATCCTAAAAAAACAAGTCTAGGTGTTTAAAATACATCATAGAGCAAAAACAAACCAAGAAAATATATACATGATCCCACCATATACCTGTCTCCATCCGATAAGGCCCCGCTGTAACTGTGTGTACCATATTTGCTTTGCTGCTTTGCATAAATGAACTAGGTCACCACTGAAAGCATCTCAATGGACAAGTGAATCTCGCTCCTCGAAAGGAAATACTCTGCATTTGCTACAAGGCTCTGAATGGCTCATGCTGTATTGATGATCCATGCTTTATCTCATCAATATCTCTGGCTTAGAGAATAAAGAGAAAGCCCATATGCTGCATCATAGTAACCTAGCTATAATATATGTGATAAAAAGCGCCACAGATGAATGGGCGACTGGAGTCCAAGGGTGACGCCTGAGAGGGAGTTTGGGTTTTGGAAGATGGTAGTCAAAACCCAAATCGCGAAATTTTGAATTTCCAAATGAAATATGCCCCAGTGAATTTCCCTAATTTCTACAAGGGGGTTTCCAGTGAAATTTGTTGATGGGCAATGCATGAAAAATTAAACAAAGAGAAATTTGCTGAGATACTTACGTGGAATTTGTAGATTCCTTCATGGATGATGAGGATTGCCTCCTCATAGATCAAATGAGAGATGTGGACAAGTTCGTCGTTGAAACACTTTGCTCTATGACCCAGTGCATCCTCTCTACCTGCCACACGAAGGGAAAACCAGTAAGTAATGACAAGCAAATTTAATGTTCCGTTTTTGATAAATAGGGAATTGAACGAGGACCTTTAATACCGGGTGCATATTAGGACAATTATTCAGTCATCAGTATAGTAAAGAGGGCCATCAGAGTTATTATCATAAAGCATGCGGAGCATGCAGGCCTTATTTCTTCAGTCTTAAAGTCAACGAGAAATTAGAATTGCATGCATGCAAAAGTAAAGTGCAAACCCTAAAAGTGACATGCAAACCCTAAAAGTACATGTTAAGCTATTTAAGAAGGGTTATTGGACCATAGAAGATATCTATTATTATTATTGTTGATTTGGAGTTTTTGAGCAGCAACACAACGTGCAATCGTGACAGTTGGGGTTGAAGACGACGTCTTCAACTAACGAGGGTTCGACAGTGAGATATTTGCCCTAGTCTCCTTCAAGGTAGGCCATTCAGGTCCACCATCAGCTCTTCGTCTTTATTCATTCATATGCAACTATTTTGCACCCATCATAAGATTGTTTGCAGGGACACGTGTGCAACTGGGGATTTAGCTGGAAAACCCCAAAGCATTTGTTGGGTCTCCGTATCTCAGTTTATCTTCTGACTATTGGCATCATCTTCATCAGCAGGATCTTCCTACGGTATTGGGTGATCTTACTACCCAGCAGCACGAACTCATTCGGAGTAGTTCTCATTAGTTTCGTATAGCTGGGGGCATGAGCAGCTAAACAAGTGAACCAATTCGGTAGCCTGCACCTCTGCATGCTCCGGTCATTCTCCCTGGCACGAGAAGACCTTCATCCCGGCAAAATCTCACCTTCATCAGACAACTCCTTCACCAAAAACGTCACCTTTAGCTGATAAAGGAGTTCGTGCTGCTGGGTAGTAACACCGGAGGAAGGGAGCACCAGTTCTTTATCAGTTCAACATTTTATGCATGCGTATTATCTCTGAAGTATCATGGGCCTGATTATCAGTGGTAAGTGTTGATCTTCTCTCTGCAAATCTCTGCCCTAGTTTAGCTATAATTTAGGGCCATTTTCTCGGCACCTTGCATGCAAATTTTTATTCAGTATCATTTTAAACCTTGAGGCTACAAGCAAGCCCTAGAATAGAAAATAGTAGAATATCAGTATTTGGGATATTACAGTGGTATCAGAGCATGATCCTTGCCAGCTGTGGGCACATAGCAATTGAATAAAAGTGCATGTGATGCATGCTTGTACATGCAAATGCATGTCAGTGATGTTGCTGAAGTTTATGTTAGAACAAAGGTTTTGTTTTGCTAGCTTGTGAGAACATGAAGACAATGAGAAGGATCTTGACTGGAAATTTGCAGAGGTTAGCAACACTGCAACACTTGCCTCAATATTGGGAATATCTAGCCTTGGGTGACGAGGGATGTGCAACATTGTCATTTCAAGACTATTACACCATCAAGTTCGAGAGCCAACCCAAGGATTTAGATCAAGATTTTCCTTAAAAACATAGATGGAGTAGAGAAAGATGAGCCCAAAGTACAGGTTGATGTTGAGCTTGATTTGGAGTTAACAGTAAATGATGAGGATGTGCACGAGGAGATAGCATTAGAGTCATCCTGTGAGTCTAACGACACTAGCACACCCGATAGTCAGATTGTGGACAAGCCGTGTGATGAGTTGGAGTTGGTACACTCTTCATCACCTACAGTAGGAGTCCAGAAACTTATGACAGGTGAGATACATGAGGTGCAAGGCAATGAGCACAACAATCAAGATAGTGGGCAGTCGCACATGGAGGTTAGGGAGAGTTTATACAGGCGTGAGATAGAGCTCGCAGATGATAGTCATCGAAAGAAGATTGATCGTGTTAAAGAAAGCATTCTAGCAATGAAAGAGAGGACCAAGATACTTTGGGATACCATATTACAGCGAGATGTTGAGCTTACAACTCTTCGAGTTGTATGTACCGAGTCAACGGTTAGGCTTTCTAGTATTGAAGAGCAGTTAGATTCCTTGATGGGGCAACAGAGGAAACATACTATTGCATTTCAAAGTAGTCCTCTTCAGGAGTACATAGACAAGCCTTGCAGTAGCTTGAGTCCACATTTGCATAATGGAGGATGTATTTTACACGTTGGCCAGGATCGAGAAATTGGGCAGTAGTATATGAGCATTCCAGTTAAAATCAAAAGGGAAAAATGTCAGCTTGGTATGATTATTCTTTGTGATAGTGCTTATGGACAAGGTCCTTTTTGGGGGTTGGATTGGAGAGAGATTAATAGTTGGTGTCTTATTGAGTGGGCGATTCTTGGGAAGACATTCCTAGCCAGGGGTATAGTCCCACAAGAGCTTTGGGATATTTGGGATGAAAGATGCACAAGTTTGCATTGGGATCCATGTGGGAGACCTTATGAGGGATGGATACAATGTTTTACTGATGGGGTTACTTGGGAGTCTACAGGATGCTCCTTGTGTCGATACTACGCCGGGTAGCGGTGGATGCATTTTGACGTCTATAATTCTCATATTGATTTGGGACCATGGGATTACGGTGACTGGCAGTTTAGTGATTGCTAGAGGATGCTTTCAAGAGGTCTCTTGTGATGGTACCTCGTTTACACTGTGGTTAGTTACTCTACTTATAGGAGGCTTCCATGGGATATCTTGTGATGGTACCGTGCAGTGCAGTGCTTGGAGCAGAGGGTGCTACTTATCTCCTAGGATAATTTGGGACCTTGGGATCATCCTAGGATTCAGTTGATTGATTGTGGAGTTGCGTTGGCATTGCTTGAGGACAAGCAATCTTTGGCGAGGGAGGACTGTAATGTTTTGTTATTGATAAATAAGGAATTGATTGAGGACATTTAATACCGGGAGCATATTAAAACATTTATTCAGTATTATTAAGTCATTAGTGTAGTAAAGAGGGCCATCAGAGTTATTATCATAAAGCATGCAGAGCATGCAAGCCTTATTTCTTCAGTCTTAAGGCAACAAGCAATTATAATTGCATGCATGCAAAAAGTAAAGTGAAAACCCTAAAAGTGACATGTAAACCCTAAAAGTACATGCTAAAGCTATATAAGAAGGGTCATTGAACCAAAAGGATATCTATGATTATTATTGTTGAGTTTGGTTTCTAGAGCGATAGCAGCAACAGTCGGGGTTGAAGTTGAAGGTCTTCAGCTAACAAGGGGTTTCGCAGTGAAATTTGTCTGCCCTAATCACTTCAGGGTAGATCATCTAGGTTTATCATCAGCATTCATCATATTCATCCGTATTCAGTGATCCAACGCACAAAAGATTTATTTGCAAGTTCACGTTTTGCAGCTGGGGGAATAGTTGGAAATCCTCAGAAGAATTCGTTGGGACCCTAAAGCTCAGTATTTCCTCTGCATGTCAGCTTCATCTTTCTCAGCAGGTTCATTACACTGCATTGGGTGATTATCAGCTTCCTGTTTGCATACCTGGAGCAGTGAGCAACAGAAACGTGGGTGAAGGGGACGTAGGCACCAAAGAGCCAAATCAATTCGCTAGGTGCCTTGGTGAAGGAAAAACCTCTGCATGGGACATCCAGTATCTCTGGTAGGTATAGACCATAATCTCGACAAAGTTCCAGCAGAAACGAACACCTCCTTCTCCAAAAACGTCAATATCATCCAGAAGGGGGCACACTTGTAGCTCGGCGTCAAACTGAGGAGAGTAGCACTATCTTCCGGCACACATTGCATGCATCATATCTCTGGAGTACTATCAGCTTATTTATCATTGGTATGTGTATATCTTCCTCCTGAAAGTCTTTGCCCTATAATCTCTCCATATTAGCTATATTTTAGGGCCATTTGGCACGACTCCTTTGCATGCACATTTGATTTAGTATTTTTGCACAATCTTGAGTGAATGAGCAAACAACATAGTAGAAAGAACAATAGAACATCAGTTTGGGATGTTACAGTGGTATCAGTTTGGGAATATCAGTTTGAATTTCCAAGTGAAATATGCCCCAATGAATTTCCCTACTTTCTACAAGGGGGTTTTTAGTAAAATTTGTTGATGGGCAATGCATGAAAAATTATACAGAGAAAAATTTGCTGAGCTACTTACGTGGAATTTGTAGATGCCTTCATGGATGACGAGGATTGCCTCCCCATATATCAAATGAGAGATGTGGACAAGTTCTTCGTTGAAACACTTTGCTCTATGACCTAGTGCATCCTCTCTATCTGCCACACGAAGGGAAAACCAATAAGTAACGACAAGCAAATCAGGATCTGCAAAGTAGAAGCTAATAATAAAGAAGCGAAGAGTCATAAAGAAGTAATGATTCCTTGTTAAAAGTCAATTCGAGGCAAGATGTCATGGTGAGTCTCCACCAATGTGCCCCCTCTCCAAATCGTCTTCTTTCCTTGCAAATTGAAATGGATCTAAAACATACAAGAAACTATGCCAAGATATATCAGTGCAAGAGAGAAACAGTTTCAATCATCATCACATTCATTCATCTACAGAAGCACAAGTATTTGATCCCAAAAAAATTTCTTTATTTAGATGTTCCAATGCCAGAGCTCATGGTTTACAATGGGGGGAGCACCTCTCTTAAATAGATTGGGAGCGTGTCCACTTTATAACTAACTTTCATCTGAAGATTGAGCTTATAACATCATCAACGATGGAGATCTTTTAATTTTGTTCTACATACATGGATCAACATGACTAAGTCAAGGGGGGCGCACTTTTTCCCAATGACGCCTTACTAAGGCCAAAATACATCAAGATGCTAAGATATAACATGATAATACATCAAGGGGGCGTCTTAGGGGCTCAATTCATCCTAGGTCCTAATACAACATCATAACATAAAGTATATCAATGAAGTACATCAAATGACCAAGGTGAGGGGCACCCCATGGGGGACGTCCTCCCTAGGAAATCCAAATAAATATTTCGGAACATGAAACTGACTGAAATTGGTGTAGAATTGTCTGGAGAGCCATAATAAATTACATGGAAAAATTCTCTTGCCATTTCCTTGATCACACAAGCCAAATCGATTTCCTCAGTGATTGCCATAGTTCATTTTTTGGTGGTACAACCTCTGAAACCAAATAAAATCATCATAACTTTCTTTAGGTTGAGAACTGGGATAACTGATTGCACATAAGTGTCTGGAGACAAGGTAGAATGGTACTGGTGACTACTCATACTCATTGATCCACTGAAATGCCATAAATATCATCATCTCATAATAAAAATAATGGCAAGAGTCAATCAAAAATAATAATAAACTCTTGAACTCAATAATTGTGACCATCTGTTGCAAACTAAGACTGCAGTATTGGCCCTGGGCATGTCTGGAGCAAATATAACCACTGCTGATTTTTTGTAGTCACTGCATTGGGAACCGCATTTGACTTGGTAAACTGGGTTGACTAGGTCAAAGTACCCAAATTGATGGTGAGGCAATGAACCGCACTGATACCACATGCATCCAAGGTAAGAACTGCTCCAAGATGTATGCTAAAACCCAACTTAAATCATACTAATCAAAATCATGGTGACAATAGTAATAATAATAGAATATACCTTTGTCTTTGAACAATCTTTGACTCTTTTGGAAGTCCATATAGCTTTCTCTGGAACTTCATGAGGGTAACCAACAATATTAGAGAAATCACATGGTCCATAATAATTACTCATTGTTCAGGCTGGTTTACTTAGATAAACCACAAAGGCATATTAGAAATTTGCTTCTTCTCCAAGACTTGTAAAGATTCTACAGGGAGCAAGTTTGTTTAACTTCCTCTAAAAACCTTTTCAGGATCTAAGAGGGAGCTAAGCAAACCAAAGGGCTCCAGGTAGAATACGTTACTATATTTTTTTTTGAAGGGAGTCGTCACTTGGAGAACAAGTAAACTTCTAATAAATAAATAAATAAATAAAATTTAAAATTAAGGTTATTAAATTTTTTTTTATTAACACTTAAAGAATTAAATTGA
>LPNX010767747.1:7833-20956 GCA_001517045.1 Pseudotsuga menziesii
GCATTCATTTAATACAAGTAAGTCCTTCTACTTTCCTATTTCCTATTCTGTGCTTTTAGATTCAAACTGTCTGCAAGTAATGAGTATGTTGGTAACCCCCCAGACCTAGGTTATTAGATGAATTATCCTGTACAACAACCGTGCCCATTAGGAATAAATATTTTCTCAGTGGCTTTGGGGGTCTACTCTGGTCACATCTAACTTTTCAATCATCATGTTCTAGCTGCTGCCGATCTTTCTCGTAACAAATCTCTTTGCGTATGAAGGAGACAAAATGCTAGGATTAGAAAAACCAGGTTAGGAAGACTTGGTGAATTAGTCCTTCATTGATTTTACTAAGGCATTAGAGTCATTTCTCTATATAAATGAAATCATTTATTTTCAAAATCTATTGTTCACAATTAGAAGATGAACATCCCCACACAAATTCTTAGGCAATGCTTGCTTAGTGAATTAGGCCCGAAATGCATTTACCTATTGTTTGTTTCAGATCCTTTGTTGTGTGTGTAAATGAAATTTCTCGGTTCAATTGGAAATCATGACAATTGCCTCGCAAATTTCTCAAAATAACCCTATGATTATTAGGAATATACATTCTCATCATGCCTTTTGGAGGTCCACATTGGCCACTTGTGAATTTTCAATTATCATGGTCTAGCTGCTCATGATTTTCCTCATATCAATTCTGTGTGTGTGAGTGAGATAATATACTAGGATTATAAAAAAACCAAGCTAGGCAGACTTGGTGAAATCATATTGCATCAGAGTCATTGCTCTACCTAATGAAATCACTTATTTTCAAAATTTGTTCTTTATAATTAGAAAATGAACATGACATAAACTGTTAGGCAATGCGTGCATAGTGAATTAGCCCTTGAATGCATCCAGCTATGGTTTCAGAGGCTGTGTTACGTGTGTTAATAAAAATGCATCCACTTACGGTTTCATAGCCAATGTTGTGATAAGATAATTGTATTAATGTTCATTGAATGACCACAAAAGTAGGTCATTGAGACTAGAGGATACAGTGATACATCCAGTAAGAGTGGGAGTGTGAAAGCATCTCCTTCAGAATGCTGAAAGCAATTGGAAATGACAACGGTCTGGAAAATTGATTTGAAATAGAGTTCATATATCGATTATGTTCTTGAGCTGGAAAAGCTCAGTGCTTCAGCACAAGCCCATGCTTTTTCCGTACCCATGTTCTCACCATGGCTTAGGGGGTCACACCAGCCACTTATGTAATATGAACTTACTTCACAAGCCAAAACCTACCCCTTTTGGCAATACTTGTTTCCGCTGTTTAGAAAAATGTAGTGTTCCACCAAGTTTCCGGGACGTGGGAGAGGGCTTCGAGGCCACTAACATAAGGGGGTCGGTCTCTAAAATTAGAAAAAATTAGAAAAATAATAAACATATGAACCCCAACATATAAACATATCAATTTCTCATCCCATCACCAGTTGCATACTAGCATTCTTATGTTCCCGAAGAGTTTAGTGTAATGTAAATGTAGTAGTGCAGGGGTGGCAGGAGCGGGGGGGATCCTTCTGGATCCCGAAGGACATATAGAACAAAATTTTTCTTGGGGTTTAGGGAATATAACTAACAATGAAGCAGAGTGGTTGGCACTCCTCCAAGGCGTGCAGATCCTTCAGGATAAAAATTATCGAAAGGTTTTGATATTCGGGGATTCAAAGCATGTCATCTCTAAATTGATCAATGGATACCCCTCGGGACCTATCAATTGCCACCGCATGTTCAATAAAGCAAAGCTTCTTATGCTCAAATCCTATGAACCACTACACATACTTTGAATCAATAACTCTGTAGCAGACATTATGGCCAATATGGGGGCCTCTCTCCCACAAGACCACTACAGGAAAAATGGGAATCCTCCCATCCTCAAATTCGTTCCGTAATGAGGAGTCAGATATCCCTTCATCATCAACTATATCACATGATATGGAAGTATCCCTTGTATGATCATTGTACATGGCTCAACCTTATGATCTATTCTTCTTTTCTTCATCTCTTTAATTGCCTATTTGGCCCCCCTCCTTTCCTCCCTCCCTTCACATTCATCCCCCCCACCTTTTCACTTCTCCATAATCCCTTTTTCCCCTTCTCCTTTATCCCTCTCCCGCTCCTTATCCCTCCCCTCTCCATGCTCTCCATCATCCATTGTCACTTGGAAGCTGGACTCCACTTCGTGATGGTCACCACCGGCTCCCCTCATTTACTTAACAGTCCTACCTCTCCTCTTCCCCTCGCCGCATGGCCCCCTTACTGCCTCCTCCAACTCTTGGACGCTACGAATTCTCCTGAAGGTTGTCACAAGCATTGGCGAAGGGCGGTTGCAAGGCCTCCCATGGTAGGAACTCCCTCTCACTCATTCTATGGTGAAGGAAAGGCTTTCTCTTGCAACCTTTTCCTCCTGTTCGTGTAGCTCTCTCTCAGTGTCATGGACTATCACTCTTGGTTCAAGTACTCATTTACTTTCTGGTAATTGGGGAAGAAGCTTGGTTATAGGCTGTCGCTGCACGGGGTGGCAGGAAGGCGCAGCGGGCACATTGGTGTGTGGAAGACAAGGCAATTTTTTGCTGCATCAGGAACTCCTCGTGCTCAGATTTTGTTTTAGTAATCTTCCAGCTACGAATCAAGCTTGTTCCCCTGTCAGTTCTGTTCGTGCCATACAGAATCAATTCGCCCGAATCAACATTTTGACAGAGGCAAGCAGAATGGCACAAGCTGGCAAAAGTGCAGGAATTATGGAAATTAAAAAGAACCTGAGGATACTGTATGAAATGCTTACAATCAGTGTCATGGATAACAAATAAATGGCTCGGGAGGTGAAAAGTATGGGAGAAACGGTGAGCTACACTTCTCTGCAGATTAGTAATCATGATGCCCGCATAGATGATAATGAAAGGAACCTTCGAGAAATCATGGGTAAAGTCGACAGGATACAGGAGGACCTCCAGTGCTTCATAACCATGAATCAGAGCAGCAGAGTGAATGGAGCCACAGCTGATGCTGTGCATCCAATGGAGGAGGAATCCATAGTTCAACCAAGAAATATCAGAGGCAATCCTTAATCCATTCCTTTTAGTTATGGCTGAATGTTTTTTTGTCTTTTTATATGTAATCAGTATGTAAGGGTATACACTACCTGCGGTATTAGATGTTTTGAACAAACTCTATGTGAAGTTTTTTGGAAAACCCCTTGGATAGGCTCTCTGTGCAGCATTTTTGCTATGCATAAATACTCTATTATGCCACCTCTGTAATGAATGGCTGTGCACAGCTTGTTTTTATATAAACCCTTTTATAGTTTCTGTTAAAAAAAATAAAATGTAAATGTAGTAGTGAACCTTTTTTTCTACTACCGGTACCATGATCACCATGATAGTTGCTCAACCCCAAGTTTATACCTATAGTACAATGCCATTATTTCAGTTTTGATATTATTTTTCTAACTTTGTTGCAATAAAATCCTTGGGTAAATGAACTAAAGATAATCTACCACCTTTGGTAACCAATAAGTTAGTTAGCTAAAGGATTCTAGCAGCCATGAATCTAGAGGATCATTTCCCTCACAACTATGGATCATAAGTGGACAGGTTAAATAGAAAGATTGAAAAGTTGAACAATAGTTTAGATTTAGAAAGGATTAACAATAGAGCTCATTATAAATAATTAAATAACCATAGACTAAAATCATTAATGTAGAAGCCATACAAGGTAAAGGAGATTCAAGCTATTTTAAAAGCCAAGGATACTCGATTGAAGGAGCTGTAAGCCAAGCTATGTGCAAAAGTAGTAGATAATATGCAATTGCAGAGGTGATGGTTACCAATGTAGCTAAGGATCTTTTAATAAGGGAGAATTTAATTATTGAAGAAAAAATATTGAAAGCAGTCTAAAATTGAAATACTGTAAAAGCACGTCTATAATTTGATTATGGAAGAATTTATTCCTTGAACAGTAGACTCCTTACTGCTGAAAGTGAAATCCTCTAGTTTCATAGAAAATTGTCTAATCCCTAATACTAGCTAGTTTTTTCATACGATTTTTATTATTTTGATGATCAATAGAAGTGAACATGTATATATTTCTGACAATGTAAAGTGCAAAAGTTCCACAAAGTCTCCACTGAAAAAGAAGAACAAATCAATGAATTAATTGTTTAATTGTTAACCAAAAAAAGGGAGGGGACAAAATCGAACACTCGCAAGATTGGAAACCTTACCAAGCTAAATACCATTTACATGATTGGAAACCTTACCAGTTTGATCTAAAAGATGCGGATCGCTACTTCCATTAACCCCCTTAAGCCACATTTTGGCTCAAGCCTCCTTAGCCACCCACCATCAATCTCAATACTTGTTTCTGCTACCATGTTGAAAATTGGACGCGCTAGGAGTTAAACCCAGGGCCCACATCTACTAACATCAAGAATTTGTCTACATAACCTCAAAACTTGGCCTTCAATATCCATATCCATACAAAGTGATAGCAACCCATCCTCTTCCTCTTTGGGGATAGATAACTTGAAAGTCTTCTCATTCTCCATGCAACCTTCATCCTCAAGATCAGAGTCACTATCAGATGGCTGAAGATGATCCCTCTCATCTGAGAGAGGTAAGAATGGATCAACGTTGCTAGCCCCCCTCAATGAAGTAGTGCTGGAAGAAACATATTTTCGAGGCTTCAAGCAGAGGCAGCTTGTCCCTCTTACCCCTCCTGCTCCACAATCACAAAAGAAACGGCTTAAACGAGAGTAAACAACTCTGTGACCCCTGTGGCACACCCTGGCACAAATAGAACAACACCCTTTAGAAACAGTCAGATCGCAAGTGTAGCAGAAGTACCAATGTTGTTCCATAAAGTTTCTTCCACTAGTGGTGAATGTACAAACTTTTGATGCAAGTGACCGTTCACTGTTACTCTCATCATCATCTTCTTTATCCATACCAGCCACTTCTCCATCAGATGTGCCATCATCCTCATCATCATCTACTGATGTGGCATCACACTCAATCGCACTAGAATGGACTCCATGATTGACTGGATTAACCAAATCATCTAAGTTCTTTCTAGGAACACTAGGATTCAACTTATAGTTAGCAGAATCATTATTAGAACTAGTGTTTGACCAAGGATTCTCTATTAATTTTTTAGAAACATGCTTGTTAGCACCATATGAACCCAGTGCAGAAACCAGAAAACCCAAGACAAACTTCAAACCCTCCAGATGGGTTTCATCGGCAGACAACTTGACCACCATATCAATTGCCCTCTTGATAATAGGCTTTATTGTGGACTCACCATTTGCCAACTGAACTACAAAATTGAAGTAGATGCTCTTTAATAGATAAGTTAACCTCCTTGTTTGAGTTCATTTCTTTTACCAGGATTTCCATGTTCTTCAACAAAAATAGATCACTATACATACAGTTCTCTTCTATAGAGGGAATTAAATTATTGAACATGATTCTACATTTATCATGTATACCCTCAAATAGCCTGTCAAACTTTATGGTCATTATGACCTCAAGAAAACTATTGAAAACTTCTGCATCAACCTCAATTCCCCCTAATGCATCTCTTGCTCTGAAAAATTGCTCAATTGTATACAAAAATCCCTCAACAGAGAGGGAAGCTGAAAAGTTCGTCCTTGTGGGAAGCTGAAAAGTTCCTCCTTGATTACATGTATAGGATACGGGGAAATTGAGGCTCAAACATGGATTGAGAAACCCTCTTGTCTTGTTAAGGCTCTCTCTCTGAAACCCTTTACATACATCATCATCCAAAGAAACAAAGGACCGCCCCTTAAAAATAAGACAATACATTATTTTTATATAAACAACAAAGATTCAAAGAGTACCGATAGTATCAATAAACAACAGTGAGGGTTTTCTCTCTTAGTAATTTCATCAAACATATGGTGTGCAAACTATAAAGCCTACAGAGTGTTTTCTAGCCATACCTTAAAGGGAGAATGATCCAACAAAAACTCGCAGATTCAATGGCTTCAATCCTAACTATAATTCGTTACTTGTAGCGATATGTAAGATTAGAGGTCATATGGAAGTCATAAAAAGAGCTCTTCCTTCTATTCAAGGGACCTCATGATTCAGGTAAAGGATTCCAAAGCTTGGAATACAAACTGTCCTTGAGCAAGTCACTGATTCACCCATGTAGAAGTTCATGTTGAGTCTTTTTCCATCTTGTTGCCTCTCTGTAAATGTTCTGTTGTATCTTTCAGTCTCATAGACCACTTTTGGTGATTAGCAACCACGAATAAAGTCTATTTATCTATGATGGTTTTCTATTGATGGGATATTGAGATCCCATGGAGATACAACCTATCCATCCAATGTCATTCTGTACATAGAATCCTAAAATATATGCTATCTATGTTGGACAATGGAGACTCTGTCTAATGGTGTTTATGGATGTGACCTTATCTTGAATTACCTTACCTCCATGCCTGTGTTTGTTTCTATTTTTTTTTTCATACAATCCGTGATGACCATGATGATTGTTGCTTTGTAGTGAGTACTGTAGCACTTCTAATTGTAGCATTCTGTGTTTTCAGTTGGATATACATGTTTTTAATTTCTTCTTTGGTTTTCAGACACAAATGCTAGAAAATATTTTGGACCAGAAATATGGAGGACATGAAGATTTGCTACTTGGAGAGCTTCAGTTTTCCTTCGTAGCTTTCTTGGTATGCACATCCAAGTTGAATCATTCATTATCCAATTCCTTTTTATTTGAAACAATTTTTTCAACTGCAGAAAATTGTATACAGAAAGGAATTTTTATTTGAACATTTTAAAATGCAGATGGTTCAATCACTTGAAGTTTTTGGTCAATGGAAAGCTATTGTTTGCCTTCTCCTAAGTTGTGATGAAGCAGTAAGTAATTTTCTTTTAACAGAGTACCAGACATTAATGCTTTATTTTAATGTCAGAAACCAGGTCCAGCTTTATATCTGCATTATATAAAATTATCACAGGTATTTCAAAACTAAGGAATGCCCGACAGACTTATAATGACTAAAGACAAGAAGTTAACAGAATTTATAGAGCTGATAATTCCCACATAACTTATAAGTTTGGATCATTATACAAGTTGGAAAAGACAGATGATTTGAACAGTTCACGAATTTCTTTAGTGTGACTTCAATTCTAGAAATGTAAAAGAATCATTTGGGTAATTTTGATGTAAGGAACTTCATGGTCCCAATGACACAGATCCAGATATTTAATAAAATACGAAATCATAGTAATCTAAGATCTATTTCTGGCTTTATAGCCAGTCTTTTCCTGCCTGGAAAATGGTGGTTCTGGAAAAATTCACAGTACACATGATTCTTATAAGCTCAACCATTTATTTTTTATTTGGAGATGTTATTAATATTGGAAACAAGTTGGATTTCCAGATCAAATGGGTTAAATACATTCCATTGCATTGTCTCTTATGAAGCAATTTAAACAAAGCTCCTATCATCAATGTGGTAAATGATATGTCCTTGGGTTTCCTATGAATTCTGAGAAGTGCTCTGTCATCTCATTCTGTTTTGAACACAGTTCCTCAAGGAAATCTAATCAATTCTGATGGAATCCTATTTGTAAGTTCTGAAAATAATTAATGATCTTTTCTCAAATTAACCCATGCATGTTTGATTAACTAGAGGATAGTTGTTACAACCAAAGGAAAACATGCAAGTGTGGTTATGTACTAAGAAAAATAAGTTGTAATAAATCCCAAAGGCCACCATGAACTTCCCTTGGATATTACCCTAAAATCATGCTTGAAAATGATGTATAGCAGCTAAGTCAACTTCCAACGACCCTAAAATGAACAAAAGTTCATTTACTAACTATTACACTATGTTATCTATCATAAAGACAAATGTATTCTATTGTTTATCTCATGGACCATCTATGGATGCACACATTTTCTTGAGCACGACCCATGTGGTAGATTCACTAGTCACATTGATGGCTAGGTACTGACCATTTTCCTTTCTGGTGAAATTCATTCAAGCTATTGATGCAATGTTTTCTTTGGTGAAGTTCATTCAAGCATTGGATGCAATCTCATTTTCTTCGGTGTTGATGATTTAAAGGGGAAAATACAAGCAAGAGCTGAAGAAAATAAGAGGAAGATCAATTAAGTTTGTTTTTACTGAATATTGAATTTCTTGGCAAAAGGTGAGCGCTCCAACAAATAGGCATAAAAATGGATGCAAGAAACTGTCAAAAGTGGAGCCCCCCATCAAAATGTGAAATAGATGATTTCCCAAGTGAAAGTGTTCCATCAATCAGTGCTAAGAATGAGAGAAAAGAGCCCCCCAAAGTGAATGCCCCCCAAAGAAGGGCATAGATTTGTGTGATATCAACCACAAAGGAGTGGATGCTATCTCCATGTGAAACCAAATGATGTTCACATATCAACCGACTTCTAATCTCCATGTGCCAACTCATCATTCCATGCATGGAAGATAGATCCATGAACCAAGGAAACCATCAATCAATAAATAAGGTACCCAATCCAAGAGCAAGATGTCCACAATAGATAACCACTCCAAGAGGAAGGGGATGACCCCTTCTAGAAGACATTAGCATGCCTCCACACATGCCAAGATAAAGAAATGAAGAAAGTCCTCGACCCAAAATGATATCCAATAGTGCTAGGATGCAATCTATGTGCTAAGATCCAAGAGCATTACAATAATATGAGAGCTAACCTTGTCATGATACCAACCAAAGGATAAAACCATCACAAGCCATCCATGAGTGCAAACCACCTCAAAATACGCCAAGCACTTCATGGGAAATGAATTCTACATGACCACACTTGTGTTTGAGCTAGAGCGCTCTACAAAAAATCACTAATAATACATACATGTCATCAAGAAATGTCAAATAAGCAAGAGCACTCATAAACTATATCACTTCAACAAAGCGATAGATAATGTGATCTAGATGGCACATCAAACCCAAGGCACTAAGATGCTTCATAATAAAATGATCAATGTACCATATACAATGTAGATATGAATCAAATGCAACATCATAATAGGCCATATCACATAGCCCGTGTTACCAAATCCATCATCCAAGTGTGTAGGATCCACGAATCCACGGATCCTAGGATCCACGAATCCACGGATCCATGTATGGGCCCTAGTATTTTCTAATTGATTACTAAGTTTCTAGCTTCATTCTTGCGTGGGATGGGATATATCCTTTTAAATTTTTTGGTGCAAACAAGTTGTTCCATTGTTCATTATCTAGGTTCCTCCTAAGGTCTATTTGGATCTTTATGTAATAATATCAATCTCTCTCTGCAACTCTGTTTCATGTGTGTGCATAATTTATAATTCTTTCCTATGTATACTGTCTTTTTGTGAATCCCTCATTGTTTTGCTGAATGACAAACATGAAAACAAAAATGCTATGATGCTCTAATTTTTTCTTTGTTTCTATGGATACCAGACTGCAATCTTGGCTTTGGATGGCTCCACTTTAGATGTTGACCAAGTTGAGAACCTTATCAAGCTCAGCCCTACTAAAGAAGAAATGGAGATGCTGAAGGTAAAACATGTTTATCACCATCATAAGCAATTCCTAAGCATATAATACAATCCCCCCACCTAATGTTGGTTTTTTGTTTGGGTTTCCATTGTAAATCCCGTGTCTATCTGTTAATTATTTTTGTGATTGGGTTGGTTGCATTGCTGTGGTAAAAGTATGGTGCTCTAGTTATGCCAATGACATTTGTTAGTAATTCTTTTTACTGCTAATCAATTCTAGTGCATAGTGGCATCGCTTCTTCCTTATTTGAATTGTAATGGTATCTACAGCCAGTGCCATAATCATTGTGTTCAATTTTCTATTCCCAAGTTAGTTTAGTGACTTTAACTACTGGTTTGATTCATCATTGGTATGAGCTTTGTATAATCACAAGTTGCAGCCCGTATTAATAATTGTTGAGTCATTGGCTTATTGAATCACATGCTACTGCCTCTTCTCTTGTCCAACATTCTCTCAGTTGATAATTCGATGGAACCCATAGCCACACACTATTAATTTGTGCATTTATGGATTCCCCAGACTATTGATTGTTGCCAACAGTTCAATTGTGTTTTGTTACTAGTTATTGTTAATCAAATCGACCCATCCTCCATGCGCTGGCATAGAGAGTCTGCTTGTGCTATGTGAAATCCAATCTGTATAAAGAATGCAGCAACACCAATGGTGCTTATTTGTTCATTGATCGAATTATTAGTATTAGTGGTCCAATTGATATATAAGTGTTTCATTGGGAAAACCTATGAGCATTGACTTCTCTTACAGTACTCTTTGACTCCCTAAGACCATGAGTATAAGCGATTGCATACAGTTAGTGTTGAGCACTTTTCGGTTATAATATAACCATCATATAGTCAATATAGATTCCCTCCAATTCTATGGTTTGATTGCCCCTGCAATATATTCTGTATGGGTTGAATGTTGTATACAATTGGGTGTGTGATTCAGCTAGTTTGACAGAACCAAAGTGTTGAGTTTGTCATTACAATACAACAGAGTTGATTGAGCATTGGTCTGGCCACCACAAGCTATTAAGTCAAGCCTCAGTGAAGTTAAAGAGCATTGTGTTCAATAAGGTGCTTATAGTATGGTTTGATTTCATTGTGAATGGGAAGTTGCAAGTGATCAATTATGTGCTGTGTTAGCACATTGAAGGAATACCACAGAGTACTCTTCCATTTTGGCACTGACAGAGTTGTATATTGCTGCATGAAATTGGCATTGCATGCAGCATTGCAGTGAACCAAATCAGAAACAGAGACCAAAGAAACAATTTTTTATTCCGTAGAGTATCCGTGTTGGTGAAATGGGCAGGCCATAGGCCTACTATTTGTAGATCAATATTTGTACATCTATTATGATAAGGTTGAATGAGTATAATATTTATAATACATACAAGATTATCTGGATGATCAAGTCCACATTTATGATTTTTTTTTTAAACACTTACAGCCGTCGGTTAAGCGACGACCTGTAGGTGATTTTTTTTTTTTTTTAAACTTACATCCGTCGGTTAAGTGACGTTTCAGTTTTCATAATCCATCGGTTAATAGACGCGTTTCTTTGGTGAACCGACTCTTATGTTTTCAATTTAATATGAATTAGATGTCGGATAACTAACGATTTACATTTAACCGACGGTAAACTGAGCTGTCGCTTAACCGACGGATTGGAAAGATGTCAGATAACCGACGAAAATCCACCGACGCTTAAAAAAATATCATAGTGCCGTACATGTGACAGGGAAGTGTCGAAAATCCGACAATACAGCCGTCATATTTTTGGTCAAAATGTAGTAGTGAAGGTCGCGCGACCAAGTGGATTGTCACACTCCAGGAGTTCGACTTGGAATTCATTTCCCTCAAGAGCACCAAAGATTTGGTGCTAGATGCACTGATGACAGACCTACCTCCATTGACCATATCACCACCAATTATGGTCAACCTTCCTGAAGAGTTCTTATTTTTCATTTCCACAGAAGATCCATGATATGGGGGCATTCTCCTATACTTGCGTAGCTAGAAATTCAAGTCTCACCAAAGCCGTGAAGACATATGATGCATCTGACACCAAGTTGCTCATCATATCCTCATTGGGGATGTGTTGTACCATTGGGGAGTCGATACCATACTACATTGTTGCCTCACCCATAATGAGGCTAAACAAGTCCTCAATGACTCTCATAGTGTAGCCTTCAGTGGCCACCTCTCTGGTTTGGTGATTGCTCAAATATTCTACGTGTTGATTATTTTTTACCTTCCATTTTCACTGATTGCATCAAGGTAGTCAAACATTGCCACAACTATCAACTCTTTGCTCCAAAGGAAAGGACTCCCCTCGTGCCTTTGCATCTTGTAGTCATATTCAGTCCCTTCTGCAAATGGGCGATTGACTTCATGACCTATAATCCTACCTTGGTCGGTGGCCATAACTAAATCATCGTGGTCATTGATTATTTCACCAAATGGGATGAGGCCATGCCTACATTTAAATGTAAGGTAAACACTGTGGCATGTTTCTCCTTTAATCATGCTATCACACATTTTGATGTCCCCCAACAAATAGTGTCATACCATGGTAAGCACTTTGAATACGTAGTATGGACCGAGCTCTCAGCCATGTTGAAGTTCGAACACCGATTCTCCTCCTCTTATTACCTTCAGGGAAATGGACAAGTTGAAGCTGTCAATAAGATCATCAAAACCATGCTCCAAAGGATGGTTGGTAACCATAAAACAAACTAGCATTACATTCTCTTTTAATCTCTTTGGGCCTACTATATGTCAACAAAAACCACCACCGGTTTCACCCCTTTCCACTTAGTCCACCGGTTTCGAGTGCCAGATTCCATCACTCTGCCTTGCCATAGAACTCCTTCCCGATATATCACCCCTAAAAGAATGTATTCTCCTACTCAAATGGACCAATGAGGGCCAGTGTGCTTCCCTCCAAGCAATTGAAGTAGCTAAAACTTGGTCAAAGTCACATTTTGACTCCCATGTCCACCCTCGCACCTTTAGAAAAGGTGATCCAGTCCTTGTTTATGACCAATCTAACGATAAATTGGGAAAATGGAAATTTGAATCGATCTGGTACAACCCATATGTCATTCAACACTACCTCATCAAGGGGGCATATATTCTTTTTGACTTGGATGGCCTCCTCTTGAAGAATCCCCGCAATGGACTCTACCTCAAAAGGTTATATGCCTGAGGTCTCTAGCATGAATCATTTGTAGTATAATTTTTACTTTTGTTTTTTTACACCATTTTTTTACATGAGTCTTACACTTTGTTTCCTTGATTTATTTATATGGATCCTACCTCACATCGCTATGTTGGATTTGTTGATGGTGCAAGTACATGGTTCCCTAATCTCTCCTTGGCTACGTGGGTTATCTATCCCCCATCACATGAGTTGATCCACATCAATGGAAGGTGAATGTGTGTTGGAATTTCTACCAACAACCAGTATGAGTACAATGGTGTCGTTGACCTCTTGGTCACTTCCCT
>LPNX010767767.1:19185-63310 GCA_001517045.1 Pseudotsuga menziesii
TTGCATGGTACACTACTACCAGAACTGTAACCAGCGGAATATTCTTGGGAAAATGGGTTTCCTCGGCCAACCATGCACTGGCGGCCCTCCTTCTATTGCCAAAACTGTTGAGGCCTGGAAATTCGCAGGCGGCAACAGTAATGGATTCTCCCCAATCAGCGTTCCCAACTAGCCCGCTCACTGTTTGGTATAGGGAATCCGTCCGGTTTACGGTCCGGCTACCGTAGGTCAAAATAACAACAAGGGTTTACCGGTTGCGGCCTGGTCCACCGGAATTTGTATTTTTGACTTAATAGGAATGATATGCATGTGCCTAATTAAATGCAGGCTGGTTTAAATGCAGGGGGCGGTCACAAAGTGATGCGCAGGTTCTTACCTCTCGTCTTATGCTCACAAGCAAACAAACCAGATACGAACAGAAATAACTAACTATCTAAACTATCCCTAGGGAGCGAGGCTATCATCTTAACTGAGCAATACAAAATCACATACGGTAAGAAAAATCGCAGATAGCTGATACTTTTCCCACAGCACATGAAAACTACCAATATTCAAATAACCAGTGAGCCGATCATTCTATAACAACAATTATTACTCATAGTGCAAATGCATCCCAGAAAAGACTGTAGAATAATTAATAAGAACTTAGGTTCGAAACATCAAATATCCTTACAGCGCATGAAATACAGCTGAACACGAAATAGTTCTTCTTCAGCATTATTCATTGAATAGCATTGGTACATTTCACTCCTTTACTCTTTCCAGCAGACAAAATTGCAGTTCACTTCGCAAAACGAAATAGTTCCTCTTACAAGTCAACAATTACAAAATTTTCTAAGGGAAAAAGCCCTCCTTTCATCGAGCTTCCTATTATTTAAACTACCACTGATCTCCTCTGGGTTCCCTCAACGCGTCTTTTCAATGCCCTTGACGATTCAGTTTCTTTCCTGGTCGTTCCACCTTCTCCATCATTTCCACAGGCGTTTATTTTCTGACAGTAACCGCTAGAAACAAAATGTCCCATCGACGCCTCGGTCATTCGTTCACGTTGTCCTTTCCGGCGCGATGCTCTGCTTCAGCGATTCATGAGATGATCTCTGCATACAAACTTGGTGCATTATCCATTGAATTCAGACATTAGGCATCCATAATTTTAAAATTATAATGATATATTCACAACGAGCTAGCCTAGCTCATCCGGGTGAGGAACTGTGGAGGCTCGGAACGGCAACGAAAAGGTAAATCGGCAGTCGGGCAGTTCTTAGATCAGGTGAGACAAGGTTCTTACACCAGATGGGAGAAGGCTCCAGGAGCCGCAACGGCGGAGGAGTGCCAGAAGAGGGGGAGCGGAAACACGGGCATCGTAGGTGATCGGGCGGCGGAGAGGAGTGGATCGGACGACAGACTACTCTGCCACCCGCAACGGCGGACGGAACGCAGGCTACAAAAAGGCGACGGAGGCTACATAAGGCGGAGTTCAGGTGTCGGGTGAAACTCACGTCGGGGCCCGACTTTATCTCCCCAGCCGCAATGTCGGGTGAACCGGAACTCTGAGGCAAGCGATTCACAACCCGAATCGGGCGTCGGAGAGAAGTGGATCGGACGGAGACTTTGGTCTGAGAGCCGCAACGGCGAGTGATATAAGACTCCACTTCTTCCAAAAGAGGCCCGATCCAAAGGGAAGAATTAACAGCGCTAAGGCTCAAATGAGGCCAAAAAACCAAAATTTTGCTAAGGTGAACCTTCACACTCTTAGAAGTTTTAAAACCGATCTCACGACTCACACTGAACTGAACGCAACCAGCCAACAAGACGGACGCTCAACTTTATAGCAAAGATACTCAAAGACGCCAAAATTTCAACCTTAGATTCAAGTAAATCAAGATAAGGAGGGGTCCGAGAATTTAAGTAAAAAACTAAAGTCGGGGAAAAGGTTGCGGCAGCAACAGGACCAAGGGGTAAGTACCTAAATTCATTTAGTCTACAAATTAAAATGCTCTTGGCCGAGAAGGGCATATTGCTTATAGAATCAGATTGCTAGATTTATTTTTACTAACCTGTGTTTGGAATTGAAAGTAACTTCGACGAGCAAAGTGGTTTGCTGCGAAGAGGTAAAAGATAGAAGAGAAACCTAGAATCCTATAACCTAGGTCACAATAATGAGTATACGCCAGAAGACCCTAAATCTGAAGAAACCCCTTTTTTAGGAACCCTCCTACAACCCCGCAGCGAAGATCTGCTACCCCTAAGAACCCGTCGCAGTCTGGTAGTAACCCTAGTCCGAGTATTTTGGTCGCAGGTCAGTCTACCCCAGTAAGTTCTCCCCCCCCTCAGTCTGCTATGGCCCATATGACTGATGATATCAGGCTCCCAGTTTTCAAAGGAACTGGATCAGAGGATCCAGAACAGTTTTGGTTTTTATGCGAAGCTGTGTGGACAGCTAAGAACATTTTGGATCAAGATGTAAGAAGAGCGCAGCTCGTCACTTATTTTAGAGACCGAGCCTTGATTTGGTTTATGAAGTTTTCCAGTACTCAGAACCATGTCTTGGCTGATATTAAAGCAGTAATGATCAAAGAGTTTAAGAAGCCTAAATCATAATCACAGTGTATAACTGAATTGAAAGAGATTCAGCAGAGATGAGGTGAATCAGTTTGGGATTTTGATCAGAGGTTCAAAGTTCTACTAGATCAAGTTAGTTTCACTATTGGACCAGCGCAGCATAAAGAATGGTTCATTGCAGCCTTATTACCTCATATCAGAACGCCACTCATGCAACAGAAGGTTGCTGATCAGCAAGAGGCCTTGCAGATTGCCATGAAACTAGAGACAGCTCCTGTCGAAGATAATTCTGTCATAGCCCAAATACAAGCGCAGTTAGCGGAAATGGCTTTGGAGCTGCTCGACATGAAAAAAAGGAAATCTATTCGTGAAGAAGTGTGGTGTACATGATGTAGGACAAAATATTATGACAAGGAACAATGCCCTGCGCTAAGAAATTACCTGAATACTGGTGCAGCGAACCCATTTAACCCTAATGTTCTATATTGTGAGATTTGTAGAACAACTGGCCAACATCGACCTGAAGACTACTATCTGCTACAAAGATATGTGCAAGTCCCTAAGAATCCCTATTGCAAGTTCTGTAAGTCAGTGGGACACTACGAAGAGGAATGTCGTAGCTTTGACCTTATCCGAGAGCGAACATATGATCCTTATAGAGTACAAAACGATGCACAAGGAAATGATGGATATGGTTACCGTGGTAGTACATCAGGTTGAGGTGCTTTTGGAGGTTGTGGTCATGGTGGTATCCCTAGAAGAGGTCAAGGCCAGGTTTTGTGCTATAACTGTAATCAGGTAGGACATCTAGCTAGAGACTGTCGGAACCCCACTACGACATGCCGATATTGCAGAGCAGTAGATCATGTCATTGAGAAATTCCCGCAGCTGATAGCCAAGATACAAGAAAGAAATAGCGCTCCTCCTCAGAATATTCAGATAATTACTGCGGAGCAAAGACCTGTCCCAGCCATTAACGTTGTTACAAGGAGTGGAGCTACGACACAAGTACAACATAAGGAGAAACAGCCTGACGAGGCTTGGGTTCGTAAGACTCCAGAGAAAGTGCCAACCTTCGATGTGGATAGAGAAAAAGAAACATTTATGGAAGCAAAAAAATACTTTGTTGATCCGAGCACAGCAGTAGCACCTACGCAGCAGCATCAACAGCAGTCGCAGTCTCAAGAAGCTTCGACAGAGAAAGTAAGTACACTGTCGACATTTTTACAGAGTTGTATGAAGCTCTTACGAAATCAGAATGCTTTAAATGAGTTACAGAAAGTTATTGCTTCTTGTGAACCTCAGCAAAGCTCTGGTAAAGAAAAAACTGTCAATAGAGTTAGAAGAACTGGAAGAGAAATGAGATTTCATATTCAGATAGGAGAGTATGACATGACTGATATCATATTAGACCTGGGATCAGAAGTCAATGTCTTAACTAAGCAGACATGGGAACAAATGGGAAAACCTACCCTTGAATTTTCCCCTATACAGTTGAGATTAGCCATTCAACAGAAGATTGCGCCCCTAGGAAGATTCTCTATTGTCCCAGTAGACATTGATGGAGTCAGTACCTTATCAAACTTTGAAGTCATTGAGATAATTGATGATACCAACCCCTATCTATCCTTGCTAGGAATTGAATGGGCAATAGAGAATTCTGCTGTAATCAATCTTAAGAATAGACAGATGACTTTTGAAGGAAAACGGTTGAGAGTCATAGTCCCCTTGGACCCTTCTCAAGGAGAAAGGTACACAGATACAGTCAGAGATGAGGATCAGGATGTTTTGGATCATATCTACAACATCACAGCTAAAGAGGAAGACTATGTTAACCCTACTACTGAAGGTATAATGGATTGGAAGTGTGATAGTTCTTGCATGACTGATTCAGATGAAGGCCTAGAAACTTGGCAGCATAGACTTTATGAGCTACATGGACATCGGTGTGCAAGAATTACCAAGTCTCTCAGATGGCTTGGCTCACAGACAAGAGTCTTACCTAATTTTGATGGCTTGACAGACCCCGAAGAGTTTATTTTGCAATTTTCAGAGCAGGTACGAGATTCACAGAAAATGGAAACTCTAGATTCAGTATTTAGAGCCACAGCTGCTAGATGGTGGAATGGTCATAAGAAGCATATTCAGAGTTGGGAATCTTGTCAAAAGCTTCCTCGCCTCAGATTCATGGATCAACCTCAAAAGGTGCAAAGCAGGTTTAATGGTCAGACTAGCCCTCAAGAACATTTGGGAAAGTGTTATAAAGCATGGAAGCATCTCCCTTGTGAAGAATGGGTACATCGGTTCGTGCACACCCTGGAACCTGTCGTGAAGAATTGGTATGCAAAGGTGGATCTTCGCCATGGTACTGTAAGTTGGGATAGTCTTGTTGATAGTTTTGTGCTGACATTTTCTATTAATGAGGTTTGTCCTGCTTTAGATGCAACTGTTAGGTTGATCCACACTTAGGTGTTTGATGGTAAAGAAACAGCTGAGTACCAACCTGATTGGAAAGAACAAGAAGCCAATGCAGTAGAATGCTATAACCTCGCAATTAACGAGGATGATGACCCACGCAACATAAACATTCCTGATTCAGAAGGACACTGCGAAGTACATGGACCAGCAGTTGAAGCACCAGAAGTGACTCAGCCCTTGAAGACGAGGCAAGTAAACATTGGGTTAGAAGAAATGCCTAACTATGCTACTATTGCAGATTATTGGGATGAAGAAACGATAAGCAAAGTGACCCAACTTCTCCATGAGTATCAATACCTATTCTCGACGAAGTTCTCAGAAATGAAAGGTATCCTTGGTGATATAGGAGTGATAAAAATACCTTTGAAACCTGATGCGAAGCCTGTGAAGTAGCGGCCTTATAGGCTGGACCCAAAGTATAAAGAAAAAGTCAGGGTGGAGCTAGATAAGATGCTCACAGCAGGAATCATTGAGCCTGTCGAAGAGTCAGAATGGTTCATCCCCATGGTGGCTCAAGAAAAGAATACCAAGGGAGAAATCTGAATCTGTGTTGATCTCAGGAAGCTAAATGATACCTGTTTACATGATCTGTTTCCTACTCCCTTTACAGATGAAGTTTTAGACAATGTCGGAGGTCAAGAAGTGTATTCTTTCACTGATGGATTTTCAGGTTACCATCAGATCATAATTGCTCCAGAGGATCAACATAAAACAACCTTCGCTACAGAAATGGGATCGTTTCAGTATACAATTATGCCTTTTGGATTGAAGAATGCACCTGCTATGTTTTCCAGAGTAGTCATATCTCCATTTAAGGAATTCATTCATAAGTTCTTGGAAGTTTACTTTGATGATTGGACTATCTTTGGCTTATTGAAAGATCATATAGCTATCTTAAGGCTTATGCTGGATAAGTGTAGACAGCATCAGATTTCATTGAACCTGAAGAAGTGTATCTTTTACGCTCCTTTTGGAATTCTGCTTGATCACATTGTGTGCAAGCAAGGATTGATGGTGGATCCTGCGAATATAGCCATCATTGTGAACCTGCCACCTCTGAAGTCTGTTAAGCAAATTCGCACTACACTTGGTCATACTGGATATTACAGGAAATTCATCAAAGGATATGGTCAGATTACAGCCCCTATGGAAAAGCAGTTGAAGAAAGATATTAAGTTTGAATGGACACCTAAGTGTTAGGAAAGCTTGGATATTTTGAAAGAAAAGATGGTATGTGCCCCTATCCTAGTATTCCCTGACTGAAATAAGGAGTTTCATGTTCATGTCGATGCATCTTGCATTGCTTTAGGTGTAGTATTGGCTCAGTCAAGTGAAGGTAATATTGATCACCCTATTGCTTTTGCAAATAGAAAATTGTCCACAGCAGAAAATAATTATACTACGACAGAACGAGAAGGTCTAGCTATGGTTTATGACTTGCAGAAGTTTCGACACTATCTGTTAGGATCGCATTTTAAGATGTTCATTGGCCATTCTGCTTTGAAGTATTTGGTTAACAAGCCTATGTTAGGTGGAAGGATATGCAGATGGCTGATTCTGTTTCAGGAGGATGACTTTGAGATCATAGTTAAACCTGGAAGACTTAACCTAGGGCCTGACCACTTATCGAGGCTTGAGTCAGGAGAAGAACCCACTAGCTTGGACGAAGGTCTTCCTGATGCCCAGGTGTTTTCCATCCAGATGGTTGATGACTATTTTCAGGATATTGTTCAGTACTTATCTACAGGTTTTCCACCCCCTGAGATGACGACATAGCAGAAGAACCAGCCGGTGGTCAGAGCAGCTAACTTTACCTTGATAGCAGGACGGTTATATAAGATGGGGCCAGATGAAATATTGTGCAGATGTGTCCTAGAACATGAAAAGCCATTGATCCTGGCTGAGGCACATTCGGGAGCAGCAGGAGGTCATTATGCTGGAAAAGCTACAGCTCAAAAGATTCTGACAGCAAGATTGTGGTGGCCTACTATTCATAAGGATGCAAGAGAGTATTGCCACAGCTGCGATATCTGTCAAATGACAGGAAAACCATCCAGGAGGGATGAGATGCCTTTGGTTCCACAGGTAACTTTACAAGCATTTGACAAATGGGCTATTGATTTTGTAGGACCAATCAATCCCCCTGCAAAGAAATCTGGAGCAAGATACATTATTACAGCAACTGATTACCTTACTCGTTGGGCCAAAGCTTAGCCAGTCAAGAACTGTAGCGCTGCTACAGCTGCGAAGTTCATCTTTGATAATATCTTATGAAGATTTGGGTGTCCTAGAGTTCTTATGAGTGATCAAGGGTCACATTTCCTAAATAATACTATTGAAGCATTGACCGAAGAATTTCAAGTATATCATCAGAAAAGTACTACCTACCATCCTCAAGAAAATGGAACTGTCGAAGCCTTTAACAAGATCCTTGAGCACGCTCTGACGAAGGTTTACAATCTTAACAGAAATGATTGGGATCTTATAATTCCAGCAGTACTATGGGCTTATAGAACCACTTGCAAGAAGTTGACAGGCCATACACCTTTTAGGCTGGTCTATGGACAAGAAGCAGTTATGCCCATGGAGTACATTGTTCCTAGCCTCAGAATATCTACCTTCACAGAGATGGATGCCCAGCCATGTTGAAAGAAAGGCTGGCAAAGATGCTAGAACTAGAGGAAGACAGATTCATTGCAGGTTTCCAGCAGCAAGTACAGAACACTAGAGAAAAAGCATGGCATGATAGACACATTAAGAAGAAGAAATTATAGATTGGTGATCTTGTGCTCTTGTATGATAGTAAATTCATGAAGTTCCTAGGTAAATTCAAAACACATTGGAAAGGACCATACATAGTTCAGGAAGTTACCGACGGTGGTGCACTCCAGTTAGCTAAATTGAATGGAGAAATTTTACCTTCCATGGTGAATGGGAGTATATTAAAGAAGTATAGGGACAAGCCTGGAACCCCTAATAAGAATTAACAGCAAGAAGGAGAGTCTAAGTACCAAGAACAGTTGAAATTGGGTACTAGACTATAATGAAGTTGTTCTCAAAATTGCGAGGTATTTCAAAGTTCGAAGGTCGAAGTTCGATTGGCGCTTGGGTCAGGATGGGTCGAAGGTCAATATTGTGTCGAAGGTACTCATTGTGAAGTAGCTGAAGTCAGTGGTTGTTTCAAAGAATAAAGGTCTATCGCAGCCTAAAATGTGACTGATGGGACAAACTAGATTTGGCGGCGCCGACACGTGAGCCGCCTTAACTGCTTGTAATGATGAGATTTTGGGGAAAATCCAGCACCGTGTGAACAGGATTTACCACCGCTCCATCAGATTTGGTGACCTTAATGTACTATGATGGAAGATTTTGTTGTGGGATTCTATAAGAAGCCACACAGGCCTGCGACTCCTGCATTACGCATTTTCTTGAGTTTACAGTTAAGACCATGTCGAATGATCACAAAGTCTAGGTATTGTCACGAGAGTTCAGGGAGAGAGGTCTACAGAACCTTATCAGTAATCCACCTGCGTCTAAACTCCCCCAGTGCTGCATCTACCTATGCAGACATGTTCAACCAGGAATAAATTTAAGGCAGAAGTTCACTCTAAACGAAACGAAGAAAGGCACAAACCCTCAAGAAAGACTCTGGAGGATCCCGAGATGTATCCTCCTGGCTTAGCAGAATGGAGGCATGCTATTTGTCTTATGCAAAAGTACATTGGCATGCAGGGGTACCAAAGTTGTGGATGTTCAAATGTTCGATGGGACATCAACGAGAGGCAGTTCGAGGGATGGAGTCACTGATAGATTTAGAAAGACCAATGATTCCCATGACCATCATAAATATTGCGAACGAAGACAGCAGTATAAGGAACATAGGTAGTCTGTTAAGGATGAAAGAATGCAGGATCAAGCAAGCTGTGGTTGTAGTAGAAGTAGCAAAAGGGCTGACGATGATGACAGGCATATAAGGGAGCAGGAAGGCAGGAAAATTAAAGATGATGGCTACAGATATGCAGATGGATACAGAACCTGATAGAGTGTAAGAAGAGCTAGTAGAGAAGGAGGAAGCAGCCGACAGTAGTTTACTATCTTCACCAACAAGATTCTTCCACCAGGAAAGCAGCAGAGTGTTCTGGGACGGGACACTGGTGAGTCTTAGGGGCCTGTTGGGACGCGCACCGTAACGGTCACTAGTTTTGGTAACTCCACGGTTTTTATGGAAGCTTGTAAGCGGAGTTGCAACTCAAAATAGTCTTAGGGGTGTCGGGGTTGAGTCAAATCCCTCTTTTTTGTAATTGTGCACAAATTTCGGGTGTAATCCCATGATTTTGTAATAGTGCACTTGTATAAATAGGCACTCATGTAAAGATGTCGAGGGTATGTAATGAAATGAGGATCATCTGATGCGAAGAAGATAGATCTAATTTTGGGGTTTAAGGTCTAGTCCCAGCTGTGTGCCTGGACGACCTCTGCAGCTGTGTGCGTAGAGGTTTTTCTAAGGAAAGGAACTGCAGCTGAGTGCACAGCTTAGAGATTGTAAGAAAGGAACTGCAGCTGAGTGCGCAGCTTAGAGATTGTAAGAAAGGAACTGCAGCTGAGTGCGCAGCTTAGAGATTGTAAGAAAGGAACTACAGCTAAATGCGCAGTTAGGCTTGAAGGGTGGATCTGCTGCTGAGTGCGCAGATCAGAACTGTTGTTTTGTAAGAAGTGGAATAAAAGCACAGTTTTGTGGACGTAGCCCCTACACTGGGGGTGAACCACGTTATATCTTGTGTTGTGCTTCTTTTGTGTTGTTTCTGTTATGGTTTTATTTTATGCATTGATAAGTAGATAATTGATAAAGTAAGATAACTATTAATATTAACTTTGCTGTGAATTCCCAGTTAAGGGTAAAGTAAGAAACATCTTTTATCTAACTGCGAAGCTAATTAAGTGAATTTCTAAGCTCTATTTGGTATAAATATTTTTTGTTAAGTCTAAAGATACAGTAATATCCCTCTTCTGCTTGCAGAAACCTGGTTCTGCGACACCCCATAGTTGTTTCGGGTGAGACTGCAACCTGTTCGCAGGTTGTTGCTCAAAGGGCCAAAACTATGGGTCTGTTTGTTGGTGCAAAGTTAATGGTATAAACCCGGGTCTGCCCTATAGCCGAAGAAAAAGGAAAACACAAAGTACATAGTGCTTGATGAAATCAAAGAAAATGAAGTTCCAAATGCACCAGAAAATCAAGAGCAGCAGCATGTACCTGAAACTCCTGCAACTGTAAGAAAGTCTACCAGTTCAAGTAGACCCCCTGAACAATTCTCTCCTTCATTGTATTATTTGTTGATGATTGATTCTGGTGAACCAGAATGTTTTGAAGAAGCAATGTAGGTAGAAACTAGAAAGAAGTGGGAGCAAGGCATGGATGAGGAGATGGACTCATTGGTAAGAAACCAGACTTGGGATCTGGTTAAGTTGCCTGTAGAAAAAAGGGCATTACAGTATAAATGGGTTTACAGTTTGAAGGAAGAAGATGGAGGAAAGAAGCAGTACAAGGCTAGACTTGTTGTAAAGGGGTTTGCACAAAATAAAGGTATAGACTTTGATGAAATATTTTCTCTTGTTGTTAAAATGACTTCAATTAGAACTATTTTAAGTCTAGTGGTGATAGAAGATTTGCATCTTGAATAGTTAGATGTAAAAACGACCTTTCTCCATGGGGATTTGGAGGAAGATATTTATATGTAGCAACCACAAGGGTATGAGGTCAAACGGAAGGATAATTTGGTTTGCAAGTTGAAGAAGAGCTTGTATGGCCTGAAGCAAGCTCCAAGGTAGTGGTATTTAAAATTTGATAAGTTTATGACAGAACAAGGTTATGATAGATGTCATTCTGACCACTGTGTTTATTTCAAGAGGCTAGATAATGGAAGATATATTATCTTGTTATTGTATGTGGATGACATGCTTGTTGCAAGGTCTAACATGCAGGATATAAATGTGCTCAAAATAAAACTAGCTAAATCATTTGCGGTGAAGGATTTGGGTGCTGCAAAGCAAATCCCTCGTATGAGAATAACAAGAGACAAGAAAAATCGCAAATTGACATTGTCTCAAGGTGAGTACATAGAAAAGGTGTTGCAGAGGTTTAGAATGTAGAATGCAAAACCAGTCATTACACCTTAGGCCATCCATTTCAAACTAAGCAAGGATACGTTTCCAGAGACACATGAAGAGATATATTACATGTCCAAGATTTCCTATTCATCAGCGATTGGGAGATTGATGTATGCCATGGTGTGCACAAGACCAGATATTGTACATGCAGTGGGAGTTGTGAGCAGGTATATGGGTAATCCAGGTAAAGAGCATTGGAAAGAAGTACAGTGGATTCTCTGGTATTTGAGAGGTACCAGTTCTCATGCATTATGTTTTGGAGGTTTAGGCACTGTTCTACAGGGATATTTTGATGCAGATATCGCTGGTGAAAAAGACAGTAGGAGGAGCACCACAGGGTATGTGTTTATTGTAGGTGGAACAATAGTAAGTTGGATTTCAAAACTGCAACAGGTTGTTGCACTTTCAACAATGGAAGCAGAGCATGTTGCTGCTATGGAGGCTAGTAAGGAGATGATTTGGTTGCAGAGATTCATGAAAGAATTGGGTAAGAAGCAGGAGAATAGTAGGCTATACAATGACATCCAGAGTGTCATTCATCTTACAAATAACTTAGCCTTTCATTCAAGGACTTAACATATACAACTCAAGTACCACTTCATAAGATTTTTTCTAGATGAAGAACTGTTAAAAATGGAAAAGATTCACACTAGCCAGAATCGTGCAGACATGTTGACAAAGGGAGTAACTTGAGAGAAACCGAGTTCCTGCTTAGTTTATGTTGGCCTTCAAGGTCCAAGGTCTAGAGAATAGTCCAGCAAGTGTAGTAGCAGTGGAGTTGCTGTGATCAGTCACCAAGTGGGAGATTGTTGGTTATGGAGCCTAATATTCCATATCTAGAGATATTATTCAGTTGTGATTGTAACTGAGGAGTACCGTACACTCATTCCCCTTGCCTTTGGGTTCGGGGGTGAAGCCCTTGAGAAAAAATTTTGGGATGTGTGTTGGCCAACAGTATTGTGAACCCATGGTATTGGGTTAACCCTAGAATTTTTCCATTATATTTCTCCTATAAAAGAAAGCATTGTAAAACAACTGATTATGGTATTGTATTGTATTGGAAGAGAGACTGTGAGAGCGTGAAGAGGAAGTGCAGTGGTTTTGCTGCAGGGCGTATCCCTTCATATTCCTGGACTGTAATAAAAGGACTGGAAATTTCTTTGTGGACATAGCCCATCATTTGGGTGAACCACGTCATATCTGTGTCTCTCTGTAATGTTTTGATGTGTTCTGCATCTTGTTTATTGCTTTAACTGTATATCTATTATTTCTCTGCGGTCCTATTTTCTAACAGTACTCAACGCCACACATGATTGCTTCCTGTTGAACCAGGAGATGATGCCAGATCCCAAATTGAAGCACCAACTTGAGGTGCTCTTCCTGTTAGTGGCACTACCTTCCCAATCCGAATCAACATAACCGTGTAAGTTGATCTTTTGATTCACATCATATTTGAGCCCATAATCCACTGTACCTTTTAGGTACCTCAGAACATGCTTTACCGCTTTCAGGTGAACCTATCTTAGATTTGTCAGGAACTACCTCAGAGTGTTCACCCCAAATAATATGTCTAGTCTCATATTCATAAAATACATCAATGAGCCAATCATCTGATGATACATCATGGTATCGAACTTCTCAGATGAAGCATCACTCAGAAGCTTCAATTTAGATGCCATAGGTGTGGCCATAGCCTTGTAGTCCAATATTCCAAATCTCTTTAGAATATCCACTGCATACTTCCCTTTCCCAAGGAAGCTTCCATATTCACTTTGCCACACCTCCATGCCTAGAAGTAGTGCATCATACCTAGGTCTTTCATCTATAACTCTATAGCAAGTCTCCTTTTTGTATCTGTAATGAGTTCCTCATCACCTGTTAGAAACAACTCATCAACATATAGCACGAGTATCAATCGTCTTCCATCTTCCACCTTGAAGTATATGTTGGAATATGCTTTACTCTTGGTAAATCCCAAGCTCATCAGGAATCTATCCATCCTATTGTACCATGTCCTCAGTTCTTGTTTCAAACCATACAAGGCCTTCTTCAATTTGCACACATGGGTCTTCCTATCATGTGTCTCAAATCCAAATGGATGTTCCATGTACACTTCCTCCTCGAATACACTATTCAAGAAGGTTTTCTTAACATCCATCTGGTGTACTTTCCATTTCATAACTGTTTCCAAAGCAAGTATGGTCCTTATGGAAGTGTACCTCTCCACAGGTGCAAATGTCTCTTCATAGTCTATGCCTTCTTTCTGTGAGAAGCCTTGTGCTATGAATATTTCCTTGTGTTTCTTGATGCTGCCATCTACAACATGGTTGATCTTGTAGATCCAATTTGAATTCACGACATACTTCTTCTCCATCCTCGCAACAACCTCCCAGACACCATTCTTCATGATCAACTGATATTCCTCGATCATTGCATCCTTCCATTCTTTCTTTTATGTAGCCTCTTCATAGGTGGAAGATTCTTTATCAATGATCTCACACAGTAGGGCCACATAGATATTGTAGGGATTTTCCCTCTTTCTCTCTATGTATTACTTCTAGAGCTCCATACCTTTTAGCTTTTCGTAACAGCTATCGCGCCCATGCTGGTTTCCTCTTGTGGGAGTCCTTCTCAAGGAATGTCTCTACTGGTTGTTGTGGTTCTGCCATGTTGTGATATTCAGGGTCTTCTGGAACTGCTTCTCTAATTTCCATGTCTCAGACTCTCATCTCTTCAGGTTCCTTGACTTCCTGGATATGAGTCCTCCTAGATCTGAAGTATGCCAAGTCTTCATCAAAGGTTACATCTCTACTTATGTCGATATTCTTTAATCCTAGGAAGTATATTCAGTATGCCTTTGATGTATCACCGTATCCTACAAATACACCCTTCCTCCTAGAAGGATCGAGCTTGGTCCTTTTCTCCTTTGGGACATGCATGTACACCGAGAAACCAAATATTCTCAGATGGCTTACTTCCAGTTTCACTCCTGAGAAAGCCTCTTCAGGAATCTTGTTTTCAAGTACTCTATGAGGAGTATGGTTATGTACATACACAGGTGTTCTTGCTACCTTCACCCAAAGCTGCATCGGAAGATCCTTGTCAAGCAACATTGCTTTCACTACTTCCATTATGGTTCAGTTCTTTTGTTTCATAGCCCCATTTTGCTGAGGATTGTATGGAGTGCTCAACTCCCTCTTAATCCCAGATTCTCTACAGAGTTCCTTGAATTACTGAAGTGAACTCATCGACATTTTCTAACCATAGAATCTTAATCTTCTTATTTGTATGTTTCTCGACCAAGGATTTATATTCCTTGAACTTACTAAAAACTTCACTTTTCCCTTTCAAGAAATATATTCAAGTCTTATGTGAGAAATCATCTATAAAGGACACATAGTACACATACCCTCTTAATGAGATAGAATACATGGGTACACATACATCCGAGTGTACTATCTCCAATATTCCTTTAGCCTTTCTCTCACCATTGGGAAATGTCTTTTTTGCGTTCTTCCCTTTTGCACATCCTTTGTAGATGCCCCCATGACTTTTCCTGGATCTCTGGAAATCCTAAAACTAATTTGCTTGCCATCGGTAGTGCTTTGTAGTGCACATGTGCAATCCTTCTATGCCACCTTTCATTAGTTTCAATTGACTCATGAACCAATGCTTGTTCAAGATGTCTCTTCAACTTGTAGAAGCCTCCCTCTTATTCTGCAATCACTATTGCATCCTCTATTGTATTTCCTATGGGTCACATTAGAACTTGGGCATCAACAAATGAAACTCTAATTCCTTTTGCATCTAGTGCATATATTGAGAGAATATTCTTCTTCAATCATAGAACATATAGCACATCCTTCATCTTTAAGGATTTTCAGGAGTCAATCATGTATGAAGATTCAACACTTGTTAGAGGAGCTAGTCGACTTAGTCGACTAGACTCATTAGTCGACTAATTATAGATTAGGTTGACCTCATAGGTCATGTCAGTTGGATGAACCGACAGGTAGTTATTATAACTCTTTTGTAAATGTATATATAGGTTTTTGAGACAGATATATACGTGGTTTGGTTTATTTTATGAACCCACATGTTTATTGAGTAATATAATCTATTATTTTGTCTACCACTCTTGTCTCTTGCATCTGATGTGTTTATATGACTCTTTATGTGTATTACTGGTAACCTTGCAATATGATTGATTACAACATTGGTTCCATTGCTGGGAGCATGCTATATTATAACATTGGGTGATTGACTTTATAAGACCATTTCCAATACCTGCTAGAAGGACGGGAGCATGTTGTATTATAAAAGAAGTCGAATACGTTACTAAGTGGGCAGAGGCAGAACCTGTCGAAATCCGTTCTAGTGAAGTAGCCAAAAAAATTATATACAAATAATATTATTACCATACTCGGTTGTTCACTGACCTTGATTAGTGATCAGAGGTCACACTTTAATAACAAAACTATTGCAGCTTTAATAGAAAAGTTTGAAATTGAACACAGAAGGAGCACAAACTACTATCCTCAATCCAATGGTGCAATTGAAGCGTATAACAAAACTCTAACAAGAGACCTAACAAAAATATGCAATATAGAAAAAGATGATTGAGATGAGAAAATTAATATTGTCCTATGGGCATACAGAACGGCGTAAAAATGATCAACAGACTAGACACCGTTCCGGCTTATTTATGGACAAGAAGTAGTCGTCCCGTTGCATTTCCAACAATAAATACCAACAATTTCCGACATATTGCTCATTGATGTCGAAGAGGCTAAGAAAGAGCGACTAATAAATTTAGGTCAACTAGAGGTGCATTGACTAATCACAATACAACACCAAAAAATCCAAAAACAACAACATAAATTTTAGTATGATCAAAATATCAAAAATAAAAACTTATCTGTTGGAGACCTTGCATTATTGTATAATAGTCGAGTAAAAGGAAAACCAAAAACATAACACACATAATGGATGGTACCATATATTGTCGAAGAAATCAATGTTAATGGACCAGTTCAAATGAAAATGTTACAAGGTAGAGTATTTCAGAAACTTGTTAATGGCACCCAACTAAAGCGGTACGAAAACTGAAAAATAAAAAAATAAAAAAAAATGGTTATATAACTGTTAACAAAATTTGAAAAAAAAAATACAAAAACTATAAAAACCTAAAAACTAAACACAGAAAAGAAAACAATACAAGAACAAAAAATGATAGGGACTTGGATAAACTCTCAAGAAGGAAGTAGCAGACTACCATTCGAAAGAAATAGCCACTGACAGTATAAATATTGAAACGACGAATACCGCCCATTACATCAACATTTTCACAACCATGATGCATATCCACAAAAATACGGTGCAACGGTCCAATCAAGTAATCATGATCATTGATAGAAGGAGTGCCAAAACCAACGCGAATTAAAAGAACATTCGACAGAGTGTCCTTCATAGTCAAATATGCCATTAATATCTTCATCGACGAGATCATCAGATGCTCCACCTATAAATACCACACCAGACGAAGACCACATACCATTCCACAAAGAGCTAGAAAAGCAGAGCTATCAAACTCCTAAGACTAAGATACTTGTGTGTGAACCAGAGTGTTTACTAACACAATGAAACCTAAAAAGATAAGATCTGCAACAAACAAAATAAAAGAGGTAGAAACCACCACAACCCCACTGGTACAAAGGTTAGAGAACATTCACAAAGCAAAGCTCCTAGAATCATCATGGTCAAGATTATGGTCATACAAAGACAACAAAAATGACGACGAAATCTCAAAAAGTGAGCGCCAACACCATTCTAAGTTACCTGAATGCACCTCTCATGGCAGTCTTTAGGGGAATGAATGACATTATAGCAAATTTTATTGTTAGCCAGTACTACAATGGAAAATTATATTTTGACAGACCAATCGAGGTGTCCAGCGACATCATCTATAGACTTACCAGACTATTTAAAAAAGGGGAACCAATTCCCATAAAATCAAATCTAGGTCTAGTCAAGAAGTTAACAGGAACACCAGTAGGGACGAACTCTAGAGGACTGGTAATCAGACAGATTCAGTATACTACATCGAAGATAGTGGAAAAAATTATCTTTGCAGGCCTAACCACCACAGGGCGTGGCTACGACTTAAAACTTTACATGTTGGAAGCCGTCGTGAATGTATCGAAAATAGGAAAAACTTACCAATGGGAACAATACCTAATAGATATTATTAATAACATGTGTGTAAAATGTCAAGAGGAAAGAACACCAATAAAATTCCCATCCTTAATCATATGGATCACAATGTACTACATCCGACCTGTCGGAGATCCAAAATTTGATGATCCGACATGATTCGATATGTGGAATTTCAAACCATTTTCAATGGCTAGGAATTCTCAGGAACTAGAGGGATACAAGGTCTTCTTGGACACTTCATTCCAAAACTTAAAAATAAAAATGGCCTGATGGAGGGTACCGCAGAATATCCAAAGACATTTGTCCTTGTCAGCACATATTCAATTAGAGTTTGACCACACTGTAGTATGGTTCATGCAGGGGGGCGCAATAAAGGATGAACCTCTCAATTTTTATCCATCAGTCAAGGATATATTTTCAGAACTAACTCGACAATATAAAACCAAGATAACCATACAGGAAATTGCAAAGAATATTGATCAACTGATCATCGAGCCTTTGACTGGACAGGAAAAAGAGGAGGATTATGAAGTACATCTTCATATCAACACTTTTACCATGGAGAACACTTTGGCAGAGGAGGTAAACACTATTCAAGTAGCTATAGTACCACCGACGCAACAACTAATTGAACCGACACAAAACTAGGAGGAGGAAGGAGAAAAAATAGATGAGGAAACTCAGTCCGACAACTTACCTCTGGAGTATTCTATGACAAAAGAAAACATCCATAAATTAGCTGTTGAAATATCTAAAGCTCGACAGAAGAAAATGGCTCCGGTTAAAGGAAAGGGAAAACAAAAACTTATTCTCCCAAAAGAGTCTGATGATGAAGATGAGCTACATGCTAGGGCTGAGAAAATATTAGAGGATGTTGCTAAAATTAAGGTATCAGTCGAAGAACATTTCAAAAATTTCATCGCAGAAGAAGCAAATAATCCGAGAGAAAAGAAGGTTAACATTGTTACTCCTCCTAAGGTTGATTCTCTCAACCTAACCACCACTCCACCACATCCATCACCAACCCAGATAGTCAAGGAAGGATTACCAAATTTGACATTTATCACACCAACAAACCCATACTTGCAAGCACTACCTAAAATACTCTGGACAAAATTTGATAAATATGTCAACCTATAAGAGTTTATCAACCGACTCCCCAACATTTTTCCTACTATTCAACAACTGAATATAAAAAAACTAGTTGTCGATTCAGGCACCCCACAATGAATTCTCTCCATCCCCCAATTTCCTAACCAACCACAAATTTCTATACCAAGACCATAGATTGTGGGATTCATTAAATCCACATTCCAAAGGAACCCTGACAAAACCTCTAAATTCATGGCAGCACAAACTTCATCATTCATCCCACAATCCATCGAAAACCCTTTACTTCCGATTAATGAATAAGATGAAGGATCCATCTAAGACGAACTTGTCAAAAATAACCTGTAATGTCCCGGTTTTGACCCCGTTGCATTAGATGTATATGATGTATAAATTGTAAATGATCCTGGTGTGGAGCTAAAGGCCAACGCCCCACCATTGAAAGGTCATGCTATGTTTTGATATTTAAATTTGTCACCGATTGTGTATCGAGGCATGCGGCATATATTATGTTGGTCATCATGTAAATATGCATCTATAATTAAAATGAACACAACCAGCTATGGTCGCGGCAACTAAATCGAATGGGGGCATGATTTTCCCAAGGATAAGGATGTGGGGGGGGAATTTGTCCAATTTTGGCCAATAAGGGAAAATACCCATGTGTCTTTTTCCCTTGTCTTATTCCAACCACCTTCTTTAAGAATTTATGTTGGAAGCTGGGAGGTGTTATGGTAGTTATTGTTTTGGGGTGTGGGGTGGCAGGACTATCAGTCCTAGCCTACGCCCTTCATTCAATTCGTCCTCGTCCTTCACGCAGACTCTTCTTCCTCCCCACGAGTTGAAAAATGTTGGAGACTGGCAATTTGCATCCTCTCCATTGTTGTTCATCCTCACGCACAGGCTCTTGGCGTTTTGGGTCTCACGCAGGCATTTTCTGGGCTCCACGAGTTTCCTAAACACTCACGCACACCCAATTTTGCGTCCTCTCTGTGCTCTATTCGTTTTCCACCATTGCCAGTCCGTTATTTCTTTCCACGCACAGGGATCTCCCTAGTTTTTACCCACGCAGTTTCCTCCACGGATTTGTGAATGATGTGGCTGAATCCTTTCCCCATGGGTCGAATTGTGGGTTCTGCGTTGATTTTTACTCACGCCCAGGATGAAAGTCTGTAAATATATTTCCAACATGGTCTGTGTGAGTATTTTCGTGGCTCAATTTCCTTGGACAGACTGTTGATTTTTCCCCTGCTGTAAGTGTGTTGCTGCTGCGTTTGGGAATTGTTGTATGTCACTTGAGATTCGTTTTTCCCTATTTAGGCTGTGACAGCTAAATGAGTTGCCTGAGTGCAATGGTTGGTCTTCGGACTGTGAGAGGAGTAGGGATGTTGGCTTAGTTTTGCTTGATAAACCTGGTGGCTAGAACCACACAGACAGAGCTAGAGGGCTGGCCTTCTTCTCCATCACCCCTGAATAGCACTAGAAGGGAATGCAGGGCCTGAGGGACTGTGTAGCAAAGAAGGGACTGATTCCTTGTGTTGGGTGTGGATGAGTGTCTTAGAGGTCAGGCTAGTTCTGGTGTAGGTGTCCTTGGCTCTGTAATGAGCTCACCAGCTTAGCAATTTGCCATCTCCAACTCCTTAATGGCCTGATAAACCCAACTGTGTTGGCTTGGCTGTGTTTGTATAGCCCTGGCTATGTGTAAGCCTGCTACTTCCCTTATCCATTGGAGAATCATGCTCATCTCGAGGGTGGCAGCGCTGCTGAGAGATTAAGGAGAACGCTGGCCTATGGTTGGGTGGAACGTTGCAGCGACGTAGCTCGTTGCGGAGCTAAGATTTCATAAGATAAGTGATTCTGTCCATTCTACTTCTGCAACTGTAATGTCTGTTAATGAATAGGAAATGAACATGTTGAATGAATGCTGGATTAAATGTATGATGTTTTCGCTGTGTATGATAGATGATTGCATCTATGTATGATAAATGTTCATGTGTGTATGTTTAAGCATTCTATTTATGAATTTTTTTTAAGCCTGTACATGTTCATGGGGCACTTAGCCCAGTCGGATTTAGTATGGTTTGTGTCCTCTTCACCGGTCGGAGGCATGGGGATGTGACAGCATGGTATCAGAGCTCTGGGTTACAGCAATGGGCTTCTATGGGCCAAGGAGGAACAATTGACAGAGGTTTTATTTCATTCTGCCCAGCTGAACCAGTGGAAGACTATGAAAATTTAAATTTTTTGTTGAAAAGTTGAGCAGTCGGAAGAGTTGGAGAAGTAAATCTTCCGCCGTTGCAGAAGGGTTGGAGAAGTCTCCCATCCGCCATTTTGGAAGCGGAAGCAATAAGGCTACTGATCTAGAAAGATAGCCGATAGCCAACGCGGTCGGAGGAAGACAAATTTTGAAAATTTGTCCAAGTGTTGGGAAATCGGAAGCGGGAGTGATCTCTCATCCGCCGTTGCGGAAGGATTCGCAAAGAGAACTTCCGCCAGTCGGAAGGGAAAGTGGTCCGTCAGTCCACCATTGCGGAAGCCAAATCCATTTGGCTTCTGATTTTAAAGTCTGCCGACGTTTGACATTGATATTTCTCCAAGTAAGAGCAGACATCGGAAGGATTCGGACTTTTGTGAGCCGCCATTGCGGAAGCAGAAGCATTAAGGCTTCCGATCCAAAATCCAGCCGACGCCCGACGATAAATTGTTCTTTGTAAGTCCCGATCGGAATAAGTTATGGTTTGCACATCCATCGTTGCGGAATCCAAATCCATTTGGCTTCCGATTTGAAAGTCTGCCGACGTCCGACGTCCAAATTTTTCTAAGTGCCGATTCGGCGGAAGAAGGAATGGAAAGAGGAGCCGATTCTGCGGAAGAGAGAATGCCTCCAACTTCCGATGTGGAAAGTCATCCGACTTCCGATGTGGAAGATATCCGACAGTCGATTCAGCGGAAGGAATAGTGGATTGCGATCCGATTCTGTACAAGGGGAAAATTTGAGTTTTTCATGACATTTTTCCAGCTAATTTCAACTGTTTTTAGAGGGATTTTTCAACTGTTTTTCAGGGAATTTTTAGGGCTGAAAAAGAGAAATTGGCAGCAATCTAATGCGCCGGATTGCACGAAAGCAATGTTTTACAAAAAAAACAAAAAACAAAAAAAACGAGGGCGCTACCCTCAACCCGCCCTGCAGTGGCGCAAGGAAGCCACAAGGGGGAAATCCCCCTTGACCCCCATCGCCCCCTTCAGACAGTCATTCCTTGAGGAAGAAAATTCTATGTTGGGCAAATTTGTTATTTTATGATTATTCCAAGAGAAGGTAAGTAATGTTGATTTGTATCAATGTATGCATCTAACATTTGTGTTATTAACACGTTTGCAGAATCATAAGTCACCTTCAAGAGAAGTATTCCAGGTAGAGCATTTTGGGTAAGTAAGGGGTGGTTCAGTATGAGAACCCATGATGGGTATGATGCTCGGGATTCTGATGAGCATGCCTGAGATGCCATGGGAGAAAATGCTCGTAATAGAAATGATGGCATAGAGTCTAATGGAAGGAGATTCCAAGAAACACCGTTAGATGTTGCAACCACTATGAGAAGCTTGATCAAAGCCCAGGAAGAGCACCATCAGTTGAATGCTGCAATGTTGCAGAGTTTGACAGACTTGCATAAGAAGACAGACTTTGGACGAGGTACAGCAAGACCAGAAGGTAGTAAGAGCAGCACTAGGAGAAGGAGAAGGACTTCTAGTGGATCATCTGATTCCGAAGAATCCAGTGGGGATTCAAGTTCTTCTTCTCATAAAAGAAAAAGAAAGAGACACCATAGGGATCTCTCTCGAGATGAATTTAAGAAAGCAAAACCTCCTACGTTTGATGGTGAGGTAAAGACTGGACAAGAGGCTGAAGCTTGGCTTCTTGGTATAAAGAAGTACTTTCAAGTGCATGACTATTCAGGAAACATGAAGGCAAGAGTTGCCATATTCAATCTGAATGGAAGAGCATCCATTTGGTGGGAACACTTCAAGCAGGTAAAGAGGATCAGTGAAAGGAGACTTAAGTGGAAGCAGTTTAACAAGTATTTCAAGCAGAAATATCTATCTGACAGGTATTATGATGACAAGATTAAGGAGTTCCATGAGCTAAGATTGGGACAGCAAACCATGGAAGAGTATGCAAATAAGTTTTTGGAGCTATTGAGGTATGTCCGGTACATCAGAGATGAAAAAGTGAAGGTCCAGCGTTTTCTGAGTGGATTACCCCAGTCTTCCAAAGATCGAATTGAGTTTTATGAGCCTAGAACTCTTGAAGAAGCAATAAGAAAGGCTAAGTACTGTTATGAGCAAAGCAAAGGTAAGCCAGATTACCATAAGGCATGGAAGGATAAGAAGAATGAGAAGTTTGACCAAAGGAAGAAAGGTTTCAAACCTTCTAGCTTCAGGAATCAGCAAAAGCAGCCATCCCAAGCTACGAGTAAGCCAGTTGGAGTGACCGGAGAAAATCCTAAGGATCCACAACAAAATAGAGGGCCACTTCAATGTTGGAAATGTGGAGGACCCCACATGCGCAGAAATTGTTCACTCGAGAATGAGAGTACAAGGCCAACTTATAATGTTCAAGAAGCAGAAACAGTGGGTCAAGTAGCAAGGGTAGTTCCTAGGATTTATGCAGCACTGGAGGACCGCCAAGCAGATCACCAATCAGTTGTAGTTGAAGTAGCAGGTAAGATTGTTGAGCAATCTATTTCTATTTTGATTGACCCTGGTTCTACACACAGTTACATTACTCCTAGAGTAGTGGATATTTGTGCTTTTAAGAAAGTAAAGCATAGGAAGTCTTGATTAGTTCAGCTAGCCACTGGAACTAAGAGGAAGGTCAGTGAAGTGGTAGAGAAGTGTCCATTGGTCATGAATGGATTGGCCACTTGTGTAGATCTGAATGTTCTACCGCTTGGTTCCTATGATGATTCTCATTGGAATGGATTGGTTAGAAGCTCACAGGGTGAAGCTTGATTGCTACAATAAGAATTTTGAATGCATGAATGAAGAAGGGAACCTAGTAGTTGTGAAAGGTATTCCAAAGGTGATTTCAGTGTGGCAGGTTTCAGCAATGCAGTTAAAGAAGTTCTGTAGGAAGGGTTTCCAGTTGTATGCAGCTCATATTTTGGAGGAAACGAGAGATGAAACTCCTAGGTTGGAAGACTATCAGGTGTTACAGGAATTCAGGGATGTGTTTCCTGATGAGATTCCCGAGATTCCTCTAAATAGGGACATTGATTTCACAATTGAACTTGTGCCAGGAGCAGCACCAGTATCCAAGGCACCCTACAGGATGAGTATACCGGAGATGCTAGAGCTGAAGATGCAACTGCAAGAGTTGTTGGAAAAGAAGTATATTCGGTCGAGTGTGTCTCCTTGGGGTGCACCGGTTCTATTTGTAAAGAAGAAGGATGGTACCCTCAGGTTATGTATTGATTTCAGACAGTTGAACAAGGTCACCGTGAAGAATAAATATCCTTTGCCTAGGATTGATGACCTCTTTGATCAAATGAGGGGAGCAAGGGTATTTTCCAAGATTGACTTGAGGTCTGGTTACCATTAGGTGAGAATCAAGGATGAAGATATTCATAAGACAGCCTTCAGGACAAGGTATGGGCATTATGAGTTTGTAGTGGTACCATTTGGTCTCACAAATGCACCAGCTACATTTATGTGCCTTATGAATAGTGTCTTCAGCAGGTATTTGGATAATTTTGTGCTTGTTTTCCTTGATGACATTCTTGTTTATTCTAAGAATGAGGAAGAGCATGAAGAGCATCTGAGATTGACATTGAGTTTGCTCAGGGAGCATCAGTTGTATGCAAAACTGAGCAAGTGTGACTTTTATAGAGATGGAATTCAGTATTTGGGTCACATTATCTCAGAGGAGGGTATATCTGTGGACCCTGAAAAGATTGAAGCCATTATGAATTGGCCTACTCCAAGAAATGTGACAGATGTAATATCTTTCATGGGACTTGCAGGATACTACAGGAGATTCATTGAGGGATTCTCCAAAGTTGCAAATGCTATTACTTCTTTGCAGAAGAAGGGGATGAAGTTCGAATGGACATCGAGGTGTGAAGAAAGCTTCCAGCAATTGAAGAGTCTTCTCACCAGTGCACCAGTATTGAAGGTTGCAGATCCAGAGAAAGATTTTGTGGTATGTACCGATGCATGCAGACAAGGGCTTGGAGGAGTCCTTATGCAGGACAACCACGTGATATGTTATGAGTCAAGAAAGCTAAAGGAACATGAGAAGAACTATGCCACTCATGATCTAGAGCTTGCAGCCATAGTACATGCTCTCAAGATGTGGAGACATTACTTGATGGGTAGGAGATTTGAGCTCAGAACAGACCATTGTGGTTTGATGTATCTGTTTGATCAGCCTACGTTGAATGCTAGGCAAGCAAGATGGCTAGAATTTTTATGTGAGTTTGATTTCGAGATCAAGCACATAAAAGGAAAGGAGAACAAAGTAGCGGATGCACTCAGCAGGAAAATGCAAGAAATGCATGTGGCATCTCTTAGTATTTTCCAATCAGATTTGAGGTAAAAGACAAATTGCAGCAGCAAAGTCTTGAGAAGAGGTATGAGGGATATAAATTGGAAGAAGATGGACTTCTCATGTTTAAAGGCAGAGTTTATATTCCAAATGTAGTAGATTTGAGGAGATTTGTTATGGATGAAATCCATCAAGCTCCGTATTCTGGACACCCAAGATATCAGAAGACAATTGCTACAGCTAGAAAGCAGTACTTTTGGCCAGGTATGAAAAAGGATATGGCTGAATACATTTCAAGGTGTATGAAATGTCAACAGGTAAAGGTTGAGCATCAACATCCAGCAGGTTTGCTGCAACCTTTGCCAGTTCCGGAATGGAAATGGGAAATTATTTCCATGGATTTTATTACAGGATTGCCAATGACTTGGAGACAACATGATTCTATCATGGTTGTGGTAGACAAGTTGAAAAAGGTAGCACATTTTATACCAGTTAATCCTACGTATGAGGCTGGTGACATTGCAAAGATATTCATGAAGGAGATATTCAAATTGCATGGACTGCCGAAGGCAATAGTATCTGACAGAGATGTCAAGTTCACTTCCAACTTTTGGAAGGGGTTGTTTGCAGACTTGGGTACGAAGCTAAACTTCAGCACTGCATACCATCCTCAGACAGATGGTCAGACAGAGAGAGTTAATCAGGTGCTTGAGGATATGCTTCGCATGTATGTGATGGACAAACCAACCAAGTGGGAAGATTACTTACACTTGGTAGAGTTTGCTTATAACAATGGACATCAGGCATCCTTGGGGATGAGCCCATATGAAGCTTTGTATGGAAGAAGGTGTAGGACACCAGTGACTTGGGACAATCCCGTGAACAGGATTGTGCTTGGACCAGAATTGCTCGAGGAGATGGAGCAAGAGGTCGTAAAGATCAGGAAGAAGCTGAAAGCAGCACAGGACAGGAAGAAAAGCTATGCAGATAAGCATAGGGTGAACAGGGAGTTCAGTGTTGGGGATCATGTTTACCTCAGAGTGAGGGCAAGGAAGAGTTCCTTAAAGATTGGAAGTTGTGCCAAGTTGTCACCAAGATATTGTGGGCCGTTTGAAGTGCTTGAAAGGATAGGGCCAGTTGCATATAGACTTGCATTGCCTGCTAGCACTAGAGCTCATAATGTTTTTCATGTTTCTTTGCTTAAGAGATATGTACATGATCTTAACCATGTGATAAATTGGGATGTGATTCAGGTGGAACCCGAGGGAGAGTTCCGAATCGAGCCAATGCGCATCCTCGACAGGAAGGTCACAATGCTCCAGAACCGAGCCATAGGTCAGGTAAAGGTGCAATGGGAGCACTACAGACCTGAAGAGGCTACATGGGAGCTGGAGGATGCCATGCGATTGGCACATCCATTTTTGTTCAATTCTACGGAACACTGAGGCGATACCAGTGTAGCATTTTGTTCAATTTTGTAAGCACTGAGGACAGTGCTATTGAAGGGGGAGGGGAATGTAATGTCCTGGTTTTGACCCCGTTGCATTAGATGTATATGATGTATAAATTGTAAATGATCCTGGTGTGGAGCTAAAGGCCAACGCCCCACCATTGATCGGTCATGCTATGTTTTGGGATTTAAATTTGTCACTGATTGTGTATCAGGGCATGCGGCATATATTATGTTGGTCATCATGTAAATATGCATCTATAATTAAAATGAACACAACCAGCTACGGTCGCGGTAACTAAATCGAATGGGGGCATCATTTTCCCAAGGATAAGGATGTGGGGGGGGAATTTGTCCAATTTTGGCCAATAAGGGAAAATACCCATGTGTCTTTTTCCCTTGTCTTATTCCAACCACCTTCTTTAAGAATTTCTGTTGGCAGCTGGGAGGAGTTATGGAAGTTATTGTTTTGGGGTGTGGGGTGGCAGGACTCTTCTTCCTCCCCACGAGTTGAAAAATGCTGGAGACTGGCAATTCGCATCCTCTCCATTGTTGTTCATCCTCACGCACAGGCTCTTGGCGTTTTGGGTCTCACGCAGGCATTTTCTGGGCTCCACGAGTTTGCTGAACACTCACCCACGCCCAATTTCGCGTCCTCTCTGTGCTCTATTCGTTTTCCACCATTGCCAATCCGTTATTTCTTTCCATGCACAGGGATCTCCCTAGTTTTTACCCACGCAGTTTCCTCCATGGATTTGTGAATGATGTGGCTAAATCCTTTCCCCATGGGTCGAATTGTGGGTTCTGCGTTGATTGTTACTCATGCCCAGGCCGAAAGTCTGTAAATCTATTTCCAACGTGGTCTGTGTGAGTCTTTTCGTGGCTCAATTGCCTTGGATGGACTGTTGATTTTTCCCCTGCTGTAAGTGTGTTGCTGCTGCGTTTGGGAATTGTTGTATGTCACTTGAGATTCGTTTTTCCGTGTTTAGGCTGTGACAGCTAAATGAGTTGCTTGAGTGCAATGGTTGGTCTTCGGACTGTGATAGGAGTAGGGATGTTGGCTTAGTTTTGCTTGATAAACCTGGTGGCTGGAACCACACAGACAGAGCTATAGGGCTGGCCTTCTTCTCCATCACCCCTGAATAGCACTGGAAGGGAATGCAGGGCCTGAGGGATTGTGTAGCAGAGAAGGGATTGATTCCTTGTGTTGGGTGTGGATGGGTGTCTTAGAGGTCAGGCTAGTTCTGGTGTAGGTGTCCTTGGCTCTGTAATGAGCTCACCAGCTTAGCAATTTGCCATCTCCAACTCCTTAATGGCCTAATAAACCCAACTGTGTTGGCTTGGCTGTGTTTGTATAGCCCTGGCTATGTGTAAGCCTGCTAGTTCCCTTATCCCTTGGAGAATCATGCCCAGCTCGGGCGTGGCAGCGCTGCTGAGAGATTAAGGAGCACGCTGGCCTATGGTTGGGTGGAAAGTTGCAGTGACGTAGCTCGTTGCGGAGCTAAGCTTTCATAAGATAAGTGATTCTGTCCATTCTACTTCTGCAACTGTAATGTCTGTTAATGAATAGGAAATGAACATGTTGAATGAATGCTGGCTTAAATGTATGATGTTTCCGCTGTGTATGATAGATGATTGCATCTGTGCATGATAAATGTTCATGTGTGTATGTTTAAGCATTCTGTTTATGAATTTTTTTTAAGCCTGTACATGTTCATGGGGCACTTAGCCCAGTCGGATTTAGTATGGTTCGCGTCCTCTTCGCCGGTCGGAGGCATGGGGATGTGACATAACCAAGTTGAATTATTAGCTCTAAATCAAGAAATGGTGTAACATACATAATCTATCGAGGCCAACGAACATGTTGAGTCACTAGAATTGGTCAACAACCCTATACCAACAAATTCCATCCCAATCCTTCTACCATCATCTTCATAGCAACCTCAAAATAAACCCCTCCCTTCACCTACACCACCATCTACTGTTCCCTTCTCTGAACCTTGGTTACTAAACCCCAACACACCAACCAACACCACAAAACAACCACACACCATACTGTCATGGACAGAAGCAGCTGAAGCACAAAATAGAGAACAAGAGTAGTGGAGAAGAAAATAAAGAAAAGAGATAAAGAAAAAAGAGAAGGAGCAACAAAAGAAGATACAGTTGACACAGTTACAGGTACCATGAGTTATTCTCCTAAATCAATTAGGATCAACCACAACAGTGGACACACAAAAGATCAGAGATGAAGAGTTGGACCTAGTGGTGGAGGCCCTAAGTAAAGAATCACGACTAAGAAAAGAAATAAGAAAGAAACAAATTGAAAAATTAAAGATAGAACAAACCGAATTTCTAGCAAGATTCCAGGATTTGGAAAGACAATTCATTCCAGTACTGAAAGGAGTTGATACCGACAAATCGTTGGAAAAATCATACCAACTATTTTAAAGTGTTGTGTCAAGTTTTCAAGCACATTTACAATAAAATAAGGAACAACAGGCAGCAGAGACCTCTGTCTTACTAAGAAATCAGTATACAACATTCTCAACAGCTCATAAGGTACTGAAGGAGCACATTACAGAGTCTATTGTCACAGAGGAAGTCCTGAGGAATTGGTTCACATATTACGGCCAAGTGTTTCAACAGGTAAGGAATACTCAGGAGCCCATCAAATCACTACATGAATGACGAGGGAACACATAAGAAATGGAGAATACAATTAAGGACCAACTAGTATTAGAGATGGAAAAACTAGACAAGTTACAGAAACAAGAACACTAGTGGATCAGTCAATCCAACCCCATCCTAGATAGCCTCGAAAAGATTCATCCACACATGAAAAGTCTACTTGACACTGCCAAGGAAAAATCACAATTCATAGGACTCAACATGAGAAACATTGTTGACTTAAATGTACAACAAAAGATGGCGAACTTGTCGAGTCTCACAACTCTGACAATCAACATCTAGAAGGAACTCCACACTTGGGAGGAGTTCCAGCATCAGCTAGAAATTACTGCAGAAGCAATCATAAAAGTTTGCATACAAAAAAAGTAGTTTTTTTAATGATACCTATCCCCAAATTTATAATAAAAAATTGTTTAAGAGGTGCTCCCCTTTTGAATTTTAAAGCATTTTGATTGGCTAATACATGATGACATGGAATTTGTATTATTTTTGGAAGGCCCATTTTAAATTGAAATGTCCTCCAATGTGTGATAGTGCTAGTTAGTGTTGAGATTAGCACATACTCTTCATCTGAATCATTATTTTCTCATTTGAATATTTTGTTTGTTGGCTCATCATCTTTGGAAATATGAGCATGGTATTTCTTTTTCTGGATGGGACAATCTCTTGCCAAGTGTCCCTTTTTATCACAAGTATAACATTGAACATTTGAAAGATCTCTTTTGGTATTCTTCGGTTTCTTGTCTTTCTTCTTGTTGTGATGAAAGTTCTCCTTCTTCTCATTCTTCTTGAAGTTCTTCCTGGTGTAGACTGCAAGAGCTTGATCGTCATTTGCTTCCATCTTTTCTTCTCTTGTCACAAGTCTAGCTTCTTCTTGTGCACATTCTTCTCGAATTCCAATGAAAGAGATCAACTTCCTTCTTGAATAAATCCCTTGAATGAATGAGTCCCATGATCTAGGGAGACCATTCAGGGCAGTCATTACAATTTCTCCTTCTTCGACATTCTCTTCAACTACTTCAAGTTGTTCTTTTATTTGAGCAAACCTTGTGAAGTAATAATGTATAGTCTCTGAGTTCTATATATCCTCACATTCTTCAGTTGGTTCCTCAAAGTCATCTTTTGATTGATGTTCTTTTCTTCAAACATCCTTGTCAAAGGATCATATACTTCCTTCGATGTCTTGAATGCAGACACATGGGGGATGAGGTGATCCTTGATAGAATCTGCAATGATTCTCTTAGCCTTAGCCATGCTTATCTTATGAGCAGCCTTTTCCTCATCTCCCTCTGGTTTTGGAACATCTCTATCTTAGAGATAAATTGATCCAAGTCATTTTCTTCAAGGATCAGGGAGATTATGTACTTCCATGCCCAGAAGTTATCATCCCCTCCAAGCTTGTCCTTAAGCTGAGTATGGTGAGTCATATTTTCAAAATGAGAACCTCAAATGGAAATAGTAAATATTTGGATATTACCGATTTGAGGTGTGCGACCAGGTTCCGGAGCAAGATGACCTAGGGTTTTCCATAGAAACACTAATTTTCCAAAATTTTATTTTGGGAATTCTATTTGGACAGAAAGATGTGCCTCCTTGAGGCGATTTTCTCAGCTAGGTCACCTTCTTAAAACTAAGGTGCAAAGCCCCAGATACTTGATGCCCTAGTTCCTCTCGGCAGCAGTTGTAGCTAAAAATTGAAACTTATCCAATTCAAAAGCTGCTACCACCAAAGATGCACCCTAGTGAGGTGAGTTATCATAACCCTCTTTTCTTGATGATCTATGGAGAGAACACCTTCGACTAGGAATCCATGTTTCCCACAGCTACATAGTGCCTTCTTTTAGAGAGGCTCTAATACCATGTTAGTTTTTCTTAAGATCTGATTAGATTATCTAGTATCTTTATCTGAAAGAATAACAAGTAAAACAAGATGCATAAGATATAAAAGATACATGAGACACAAATATTTTCACCAGGGAAACCATAAAGGAGAAAACTCCACAAACTTCTCCAGAATAGTAAGATGATCAAAATCAGTAATAAGAAGCATTCAACAACTATCTATCTCTCCTCCTCTGATTGTCTCTTTCTCTCATTCACACTTGAGAGTGTGTGATGTGTGTATAAATAAGGGAGAGCACCTCCCTATTTATACCCTTTCAATTCATTGACCAAATATAACATTCGAGCATACAAGTCATCTCAAATGGAGCCCACTTCTCTTAGAGAGACTACAAGTACATATTACATGATGTTACACTGGGGACTATTGCCTTGACTTATAACCGAGGTTATACCTCAAGGTCTAGACACAATTTAGACATCCTGTAAAGAGGTAAGACACATCCCCAATGGGGGTACAACAACATAAAATAGTGATATACATCATAATATCTTCTGAAGTTACACATACATCAAGAAAATAGAGAATTAAGCACATACAAGTGGGCCAGAATTGTACAGTTTCCACTGTGATCATTGGAGACAAACAGTGAGGATGTTGATGCATCACTAGAGAAATTTTGTACAATTTTTCTTGATGTTAACGAATTACCAAGGTGCAGTCGGAAAATATGGAAAGCCAGGAGCTTTTTGGCAAAGAAGAAATAATTGGCGACCATTTTCTAAAGTCGTAGGAGTAAGAGGAAATGGAGAAGCAAGAAATAGAGTGCCTGAAGAAGGCACAAGATCTACTAATTATGGAAAAATCACATATATGGGATGATAAGGTACAACTAGAAAAATCTATCGCATTTTCATTTTAGGAAATATCTGACATCACATAGGAGATGTTCGTGGAAGCTAAAGTTCTGCGACTAGGCCAAGTTATCATAGATATGAGAAGAGACAATGAAGAGCTATAGGCACGAGCATTTCCAAGCACACCGCTAGAAAAAGTCGCAGCATGTAAGGGAACGATTGAATATGCGGAAACACAACTGGAGGATATTGAGAAGGTAGCTATGACAATCACTGATGAAACCACACAATTTTGGATATGTGTGGTTCAGGATGAGAAGTTGCAACAGTTGAACGTGCAACTACATCAAACTGGGGCACAATTAACAGCAATGAGGACATCACTTAAAGTGATGCTCCCTGCAGTGCAAGTGGCTAAGGAAGTTGAATTGAAAGCGCTACAACAAAGAGCCACCAAAGAAAGGGAGCACCATCAGCGTCGAACAACTCAGCTGGATGAATTCTAGAACGTTGGCGAGTAGTTGGCACTTAAGGAAGCTAATGCACTTCAAGATACACATGAGATTCACAAACAAGCAACAAGCTTGTCGACCATCCAATGGAGCAAGATGCAGAAGAATGTGCATCAATCGGCATAAAAGCAAATGCTACATTTGATTAACTTAAACAACAGTATGAATATTTCAAGATCAAGATCAATGAATACACAATCTCCCATTGAGGTGGCTCAAGGATGAGCCACAAGTTTGTGTTGGGGGCCTATTGGCAGGTGATATGGATGCGCATAAGTGTGAAAGCTAGAAATAGTGTGCAAAATGGAAAAGTTGATAAGAGTCTATTTGGTCATAGTTTGTACTTTTTGGCCCAAGTTAGTCATAAAGTTGTTATAAGTGGACCATTTTGTAAAGGAAAAATCCTATATATAGAGTAGAAATGTAGTAGGATATCATCAATGAAATGAATAGATAATGATATCTTGGATTTTGTATTAGACTATCATTTGAACATCTACAAAAGGTCAATCTGTGTGTCCGTTGTTACAGTTCTATGTTGAGACTATGAAAATGTATTTCGAGAACCTGTTTTGATGTGCGGAAGTAATATGACATGTGCGGATGATGTTGAAAACTCTATGTCTTGTGTTTTGCCGATTTTGTGGTTCTAATGATGCAATCTAAATGATTAAGTGTGGTAGTATGGTTTATATTCTTGAATGATGCGATGTCGTTACATATTGAATGGTTCCATATGTGTCGATCTGTTTATGAATGGATATAATGATGTGATCTAATGCGAATGGTTCCTCATGCAATCAAATGTGAATGATTGATGATAAAACCCTTTCATGAATATCTAGTTAATATCATGATAGTAATAAAATAGTGGGAAAAGAGGTGCGCAAATCCTCCTCCTTGCTGCGAAAACATGGTTCCTACAGCTCTCCCTCAAACATCTTGGGTGATACTTCATCTGCTTCGTAGGTGTTGCTAGACAGGGTAAAACCTGTCTCGGTTGGTGCTCAGGGAGATAGCGGTGTTTAAGGGTGTCGACAGAGTGTGAAGCCCTATCAATGGATCTATGTCAACAAAAATACATATATGGATGTGATCAGTTGGAGGTGTCACGATCAACGACTACGGTGCATAGTGCAATGACAACATTTGCACCAGATAATGGCGAGCGTGTGATCCATTATGAAAAAAACATATATCCACATGTCTCATTTTATTTGGAAAAGACTCTAAAAATAATTTTCCAAAAACCAATTCTCCGCGATTTGTTATCACCTCGAGTAAGGGAATAACGCCTACACACTTTTTCCCAAGGACAAGTGATATAGCGAACGGGTCAAAAATGAGGGTGACCTCGACACATCATAGGATGGCACATAGGATTATCTGACACACCAATAGGAACGTGTCATGATATATCATACACTTTTCCATGCCACTGAAAAAATTATAAAATCTATAAAAAAGTCTTGAGCTCTATTTTTTACAAAAATAGGAGTAGATTAAGTAAAAAATTGATGAGAATTGCACCATATTGACACCATTTACAAAGGATACAAGATTTCTATTGAGGGATAGGGACCCACTCTACTTCAATTTTGCAGAAATCTCGGTTTAATGGGTTTTTAAAAGCTGTGTATAGTGATGATGGACGAGGTCCTAGTTGGGGCCCAAATCGTTATGGTCTAACCATGATCTAGGAAAACATATAAATCTATATCCTTGGATCCAAATTCAAAAATATGTGGAGACGAGATGAAAAACAATGTCAAAATCCACTATTTAAGCACACGAAAGGATGATTTTTGAAAACTTAAAGGAGACAAAAGTGGCCCAATAACTCATAACCTATTTTTTTTCTAATTTCAACATTTTTTCTACTAGTCAAGCCAAACAACTTTCCTTAGAGGCAGTTATTTTCCAAAAATGCTTACTTTGTGAAATAACAATTTTCAATGAAATTTCAAAGTCTAGAAGAATTGCAAACTTAAAAGTTGGTGATTCCAGAATTTGAAAAAAATTGATAGGAGCATCAAAATTCAACAATGAAAGTGTCTGGGTACTCACCATCATATGGGATACCATTTCCCATTATAGAAAAATCCATTTATTTATCGATTTTCTTCTATAGGTCTCAGAAATCTATTCTTCGAAATAAGTGCACTTGCAAAAATAGGGTAAAAATGGGACAAAAACTGTGATTTCAAAGAGAACTTTTAGGAGTGAAGTTAGAATTGAACACGGGTATAGTCATTGGAAAGAGTATCAGTAGGAGATTATGAACAATGAACCTGTTTATGAATCAATACTTCCCAATTTTCGAATAATCTAACAGAACGGGGGCTTGTAGCTTAGTTTGACAAAAATGGTCAAAAAAGACATTTTCCAATTTTTTTTTACATGCATAATTTTTTATGAATATTTGAAGAGAATTTTTAATAGTTTTTTATTATTTAGTCACATTGCATATATTGGTTAGTAGATAGCTACATGTTACAAGTTTATAGCCAAATACAACACAAAACATAATTAGAAGGTAAAGATGGAAAGAATGGAAATTTCATGTAGTTTGAGATACTAATAAAAAAGGTAAAACATCAATGTCGGAAATGAAAAGATCAAATATAATGGGCATAAGAATAATATAGAAACAATAGAGCTAGTGGAAAAGCCAAACATAATCAATCAAATACTCAACGTATGCAAAGATTGAAATTGCTATAGAAGAAAATGTAGAATCAAATACTCAACTTATGCAAAGATTGAAATTGCATAGAAGGAGATGTAAGTTAGATCGGTTTCTTGCCCTAACAAAGAAGATAGGAATAGTTCAAAGATTGAAATTGCTATAGAAGGAGATGTAAGTTGGATCAGTTTCTTGCCCTAACAAAGAAGATAGGAATAGTTCAAAGATTGAAATTGCTATAGAAGGAGATGTAAGTTATGTAAGTTGGATCAGTTTCTTGCCCAAAGAAGATAGGAATAGTTCAAGGAAGAGATCTTATGAAAAAACTAAAAAACTCTAAGAATGCAACTAAGGGTCGTGAGCGTCAATATTCACCACCTCATGCAAACAAGAGATTTTATACCATAGAGGATTCTAGCTATTTACCCCATGGCTTCTTTATGTAGCAATTAATGCAGATCGAATAAATATGTATATCTGTAAAAAGTGAAACGAAATACCTGCATCTCATCTGCAGTCACACAGTCCCTGCAGATTGCAGAAAGGCGCAAATAGGTCTGACCGTAAAAAGTGAAACGAATACGTACATCACTGCTGCAGTAAATTCCAGCTTCTTTGGAAGACTGAGGTGTGACAGCTCTGGATTGTATAGCCATTTAAATGTTGTAGGGATTTCTATATCCATTTAATTATAACGACGTATATACCACTCAGGCAGCATTTAATGCTCTGGTGCAGTGTGGATAATGTTTGCTTCTGGTAAAGACTGTCTAATTTATTAAAGTCCCCGCAGATTTCAGAAACAGAAATATGTATAATTGTAAAAAGTGAAACGAAGACTGGGAACTTGGAAGTGCCAGCTCTCTGGACTGTATATCCATTGGATTATTGTCCGGATTTCACATGCCAATGACAGGGAGTCAGACGATTTCATGAATTCATACGATTGATTGGGACGTGACTTTGTGCTGTGTTTTTCTGTTAACCGATGGTCCAGTGCTCGAATTGGACGGCTCTGGTTATGCCGTAATTTGTTCAGAATATTTATTGTTTCTGTTAAAAAAAAACATACAAATTTATAGATGGAATGTTATTAAAATTGTAACCCTACACTTTCGAGATGCCATTTGTCAAAATCTCATCGCCTTTGCAAGTGAACAACAAAGAGCCACTGCATTGGCGATGTCCCTGCCCTCAATGAATTTGGAAATTAAAGGTAAGTTACCTTTAAATTTGGAATTTGATTATATTTTTGCAGATGGGATGTTCTTTGGAGATAGAAATGTACTTTTATAATAATAAAAAAGTTTTTTATTTTTTTTTGTTTACATGGCAACATGCTTTCTCCGCAACATATCCTCTCTACTCATAATGTTTTTTTGTTTACATGGCAACATACTTTCTCCACAACATATCCTCTCTACTCATAATGTTACAGCTCATAGCAACCAAAGGGAACCCCTAATATCCATTTTTGTGCACCCAAGAAAGCTATATATGTATTATCTTTTATTTTTCCTCTCTACTAATAATGTTACAGCTCATAGCAACCAAAGGGAACCCCTAATATCCATTTTTGTGCACCCAAGAAAGCTATATATGTATTATCTTTTATTTTTGTGCACTGAAGAAAGCTATATATGTATTACATTTTATACATAAACATACACACCACACATACACATGCGACAGAAGGGAGCTCTGTCTTTCGATTGCTTGTTGGTTCGAATGCTAGTTATTTATATATACAAGCTCAGTTATCCATACGTTCTTATATTCATTGCTTGTTGGCTCGAATGCTTGTTGGCTCGAGACCAATGGCAAAGCATCGATGGATAGTTGGTAAAAGCTTTACATGAGATAGGCTGGACACTAAGATAGAATGGACACTTATGTATAAAAACTTATTTGTCTAAGAAGGATGGCGAACGAGAGAGGCCCCACCTAATAAGTAACTAACTTTAAAATAAAATTGACATTCAGGGATGCATATCGATATTCTAAGGAAAGAAATACCATGGTAAGCACTGGAATCATCAAGCTCTTAAACTAATCAATTTGTTGCATCAATATCTCAATCATGTCTTTCTAGTAAACAAGAAATCTCTTAGCATATGTGGGAGACAGGCCTTAAGATTGGTAATTAGCTCGACACTTTTGAGGGAGATAGATTGGTTTGGATTGTGCACATTTGGAGGGTCATGGCCTTCAACAACTTTGGTTCTTCCTTCATCAAGAGGCTTGGTTTGGTTGCTCCTATTGTAACTTTGTTCATGCCCAATATGGACAACTGATGCTATGATATATAAGTCCGGAGTGTTGTCTAGGTTGTTGAAGTTATGGCACAGTAAAGTATATTTACATAACCTTACATGTAGTGACTCCTACTTCCCTCACTCAATGCATCCCTCTTGTATCTTCCTACCTTTGTGAATTGGCATGTTCCTCTGCACTTGTCTCTAGTATGCCTCCGTAGGTGTTCACACCTAAACATTCTATGTGTTCATGCAATTGAGTCTAGAGATGAAGCAGATTCTTAGTTGATTTAAGGGGCCAATTTATTGAAATGATCTAGACAGGATTTCCCTTAAGAAGCTTAACTATGGACATTTGTTTTCATATGATTCTGTGCCTCTAGTTTACATCTAAAATATATCACTTAATCAATGTGTTGTAACTCGAAATGTCTTAGTTTTCGACTACCATGTTTCGATATGAGTCAATATATTTTGGTAGGAGTCATCTCTAGAGATTATACATGGTATCATGTAGCTTGAGAATCAATAGACCTCAAATTTGTAGTGAAATATTCTTCTATATGTGGCAAGAAATAAAAATGGAGGATGTTGTTATAACAATGCCATGATTTATATGTAAGGAAAAGAACTAGCCCCAAAATTGTACACAATAGGTTGATACTAATTCATCAAGGTATAAAGATACTAATTCCTCAAGAGATCCAGGCGCTAGAGACCCCAAAGACCTCCTTGGGTAGATTGGTGGGCTTTAGAGTAGGGCTATCACATGATTGAAATTGAAAGCATTTATGGAACAAACCTGCATTGAAATTGAAGCGATGAAGGATTTTTAAGTAAATCACACCACTAGAGTTTGTGAAGAAATTGTTACATGCACACATGAAGGTAAGGATTAGAGAGAGTGAGGGGGGATATTATATGAGGAGGGTCCATTATTGTTTCCCTCAAGGGAACCCAAAGATACTTTTGGGAAAAGAAACATCATCAAAGCATAAATTGATTCACGGTGCGAAGTGGGGGATTGTTCAACTGGATTTGTAGGAGGTATTTATTAATAACAGAAATAGAGCAATCTCAAATGACAATTCCATTCCATGATAACTCTATTAAGGATACCAGTTGATGAAAATGGTAGAAGTGAACTTTGTGAGGAATTACACTATTAAGGATTGTGAGAAACAATGGACCATTCAAACTAACAGTGTTGTGAATCTTCCATTAAAAGAGACATTTAAAACTTGCATCAAGTAGGAGGTCGTCCCATACGTTCTCTTGGGTAGTTTGGTGATTGTTCTAATCAAGACTAGCTAGGATGAGACTAGTTGGGATGCAACAACCTTGTTCACAAAGGCCATGATGATTAAGTACGGAGATGTGGATGTTGTCTATGGCGAGTAAGAGGAGTAGGATGATATGTGGATGTTTTGCAAGTACAATTGTTCTTAATATGCATAGTAAAATAAATTTTCATGCACACAATTTTTAATTTATCAAACTTCCAGAAATCTAAAAAAAATTATGTCTCATATTTTTTCAAATTTCAAGAGATTTGTCCTTCACAATAAAATAATATTCACTTCACAAGTAGAGTTTTAAATTAAAATATGTTGTGAGCATTGTGGAAACATCACAAAATCTAGTAGAACAATTTGATACTAAGAAGTTTAAGCTTCTCTAAAATGTGAATGCAAATGTTATTATTCGAAAATAGAAATACTTGACAGGGAAACATGTGAACATGTGAAGCTATGTTATTGTCAAAGTAATCTTCCACAATATGACAATATATGAGATATTAATTTTGAAAATTATAAACATGTCACTTGGACGTACGAAAATAAGAAAGAAGTTTCTTTGGTAGAATAATATGCTCCAAATAACAAAAGAAGTTTCCCTGGAAGAATAAGTGGATCCAAACTAAGTTGCTCTCCTCCAAGGAATAGATGTTGAAATATTGTAACTTTAAAGGATATTCTAAATGTATTTTACTAGTGTACCCCAAGGGAGATGTTATTATTCCTCAGTGGAGATGTTATTATTGTAATTGGTCATCATAGAGTCGTGAGGTAAAGCCTCCATTGAAATTCGGGTCAATAGTACCCCAATGCATAATATATAATATTGTTTTGAGTCTTTCTTAGGTGAAGCCGGCCCAGTCAGTTTAGTGGGGCCGACTTGTTAGGATAAAAGTCAAGTGACTTAAAGTGTATAAATAGAGGAGTTTTGTTCGTCATTAGAACACAGACTCACTCACATGTGTAGCGCATAAGAGAGAGAGAGAGAGAGAGAGAGATACCAACAAGGAGGAGAATACTTGTTTTGGGGTTTTATCTTATACATCTTATACAGTGGAATTTTTCTGGGTTTTATTCCCCTTGAGGGTTTCTCGGGATAAATATTGGGTCTATATTGTGATTATGTTTCTTTCAGTGATTTTGCATATGCTACTATTGTGAATTTTGATTAAACACTAATGATATCTAGCTAAGCATATGAAATATTAACATGGTATTAGATCTAGCTTGAATAGAACAACTTTCACAAGGTGAAACTCTCTCTCCTCTCCGTCCGGAAGAAATTAGGGTTTCTACAAAGTTTGGAAAATTGGAGATCTACTTGCATAGAAATGTGTGCCTCCCTAGAGTGCATCTATTGAGCCTAGGATCGAAGTTTTTTGGTGCTTGAATCTCCGGGAAATACAAATCCTATTTTAGCCCAGAACCAAATATTCTGCTAAAATTGGAACCTTGCATGTAAGATTTGAAGGGTGAAGATTTGAGATCTCCAAAAATTAAGTGGACCAACCAACTCGCCTCAGTCAAGCGTATCTCCTAGTAAGGTCAACTTTTAATTTTGAAAAAATTTCAATTTTTAGTGACCTCCTAGATAGGATGGCCCCAAGCACTAAGCTTTAGGACAAATTGGAAGGCATAGAAAACTTCCTAGCATGGAAATATATGATTGGTCTCATTCTCAAAGAGAATAGTCTTGAGAAGTACATCAATGATGAAGTTGCAGAACCAAAAGAAGATGAGCAAAGGAGAGTCAATTCAAGATTACTTCACAAGGGTATCCTAGTTCAGGGAACAACTAAGTGCCATTGGAGACACCCTTGATGAGGATGAACTAGTTATGACTGCTCTCAATGGTCTCACTAGACCTTGGGATTCATTCATACAGACTCTGTATGCCAGAAAATAAAGTTTGAAGTTTGACATTGTATGGGAAGATTACATTTAAAAAGAAGCTAGAGTAGCTAATAGAGAAGCTCTACTTAAAGAAGATGATCAAGCTCTAGCCATCCATACTAAAGGAATTACTATATGTACAAGGTTTGAAAAAGAACCTACTTTCCATCTCAACACTAGATAAGAAAGGATATAGAGTTGATTTTATAGATGGACAAGTAATTATGTGTTCCAAGGGAAATACACTTGAAGATGTTGTGGTCATTGATGAAGAAGAAGGAGGATTGTACAAGCTCAAAGGACATCCAGAGACAACCCTCGTCTATGATACCACTAGCTCAAGTGAGTTATGGAATAGGAGGTTTGATCACATAAACTACAAAGCGCTACCCTATGTGAGCAAGGTGGTAACATGGTTACGACATCTGAAGATTGATCATGACAGAACTTGCAAAGGATGTGCAAGAGGAAAGAACATTAAGAATCCCTTTCCGAAAAGTGAAACAAAGACTAAAGGTACATTGTATTAATTCATTATGATGTATGTGGTCCTATGCTCTTTAGTGACCCGGGGTATTTTTTAAGGATTCTAATAGTATACTTAAGTATAGTATTCTAAGCGATTGTTCTGGATGGAAAAAACATGTTTATAGATAGGTAGGTGAATATTAAAAGTGATACATAAAATTAACACTAAAATGTATAAAGTTTGGTGAATATTATGATAGAAAAACATATTTTATGTAAATATAGGCAATATTAGACACCAAATAGCGAATTTATTTTTTGAAAAAAACCCAAAAAATAGCCAATTGGTGAAATTTCGCCACTAAAAATTACCCTTCCCTCCACATCTTTAAGTGGATATGAATATTATGTCTTATTTATTGATGACTATTCAAGAAAGACATGGATATATTTCTTGAAGACCAAGAGTGAAGTGTTCGGGAAATTCAAGGAATTCAAAGCCTTGATAGAGAACCATTCAGAAAGAAGAATCAAGACACCGATATCAGATAATGGTGGAGAATATACTTCAAAATAATTTGAAGCATTCTGCAAGGAGGATGGAATCAAGAGGGAACTAACCACTCCCTACAATCCTCACCAGAACAGTGTTGTGGAAAGAAAGAATAGAACCATTATGGAAGCAATGAAAACAATGATTCATGACCAAGACCTCCCCAAGCACTTGTGGGCTGAAGCAGCAAGAACAACTGTGTATGTGCAAAATATATTATCTCATAGTGCTCTTGGAATCAAGACTCCCAAAGAAATGTATACATGAAATAAACCTGAAGTGATCCATCTCAAAATATTTGGTTTTCCAATATATGTACATATTCTGAAAGAGAAGAGAATCAAGTTGGATCCTTCTTGAAAGAAGGGAATATTTGTTGGATATTGTGAAGACTCTAAAGCCTTCAATATATACATTTCAAGATTCCATCATATAGAGATAGTAGGGATGTAACATTTGAAGAAGAGATAACTCTTAATAAATCCAGAAGGTGTCATCTTGAAGAAGTACATGAAGAGGATGTACCTCCCAGAAAGGTAGAAGATGAACCCTCTCCTAAAATAGTAGAATTTGAAGATAATGATATTCTAGAACCTCAAGAACCCCCTAATATGGATATATATTGAAAGAGAAAACCTACTTGGGTAAGAGAAATCATACAAGAAGAAAAAAAGTATGGATCTCCATAAGGCTCCACAAGAATAAGCAAAAGATCAAATCCATTCTCCAGTTATGTAGCTTTGATGTCTGACCTTGTAGATCAAGAACCCACCAACTATGAGGAAGTTGTATATAAGAAAGAGTGGGTGGAATAAATGATGGAAGAATACCAGTAAATAATGAAGAATGATGTTTGGGATATAGTACCTAAACTAGAAAACAAGAGTGTGGTATCTTCGAAATGGATCTACAAGATAAAACATGATGTTGATGGAAGTATTGAAAAGTAAAAGACAAGATTTGTGGCTAGAGGATTATCTTAGAAAGAGGGGATTGATTATGAAGAGACATTTGCTCCAATAGCAAGGTACACTTCCAAGAACCATCATGGCACTTGCTTCCATGATGAAGTGGGATCTACACCAGATGGATGTAAAGACAACCTTTCTGAATGGTATGATTGATGAAGAGGTTTACATCAAACAACCACAAGGATTTGAAGACGAAGACAGAGTGACTCATGTATGTATGTTGAAAAAGGCTCTGTATGGACTGAAGAAAGCTCCTAGAGCTTGGTATGGTAGAATAGATAGCTTCTTGACAAGCTTGGGATTTAACAAAAGTAAACATGATCCTAACCTTTACATGAATATTATGGATGATTAACCTTTCATACTATTACTGTATTTGGATGATCTATTTTTGACTAGAAATGGGAAACAAATGACATAAAGCAAGAAGAATCTAGCCAAAGAATTCGAGATGAAAGATCTTGGATTGATGCATTATTTTCTTGGGATGGACATGTGGCAGAGCCCATAAGGAATCTTTTTGAACTAGGGAAAGTATGTAGTAGAAATCTTGAAAAGATTTGATATGTCGGAGTGTAACGACACAGCCACACCCTTGGACACCAACCTGAAGATGTTATCTGATGAATCATCAGTGTGAGTGGATATGACTCATTACAGATAAATTATTGTGCCATTGATGTATCTGACGAATACAAGGCCAGATATATGCTTTGCTATGAACACCATAAGTCAATATCTAGTTAAACCTAGACGAGTTCACCTGATAGTTGTAAATCATGTGATGAGGTACCTAAAATGTATGATAGAATTTGGACTATACTATGTTAGATATCATGACTACAGACTGTATGGATATATAGATTCAGATTGGGAAGGAAGTTCCACAGACAGAAAGAGAACCTCAGGTGGATTTTATTGTCTAGGATCTGCCATGATCTTGTGGTTTAGTAAGAAACAATCTAGTTTTGCTCTCCGCATAGCTGAGCCAGAGTACATAGCATCTTGCTCCACTAGTTGTGAAGTGATATGGATTTGAAAACTGATGTCAGGTCTATTTAACATGGATTTGGATACCACAATGATTCTTTATGACAACCATAGTTGTATAAAGATGACAGAGAATCCTTTGTTCCAGGATAAATCAAAGAACATAGAATTTCAATACTTTTATATAAGGGATATGGTACAAATGTTAGGATTATTAATCCTCCCTTGATCATACTATCTATTAGATTATTTAGCCTAACATAGGAACCTTAATTAATTATTTGGGTCCACTAGTACAATTGGGTCCACTTGGCCTAATGGGGCCACATGCACCAATCAGTGGAGTGTGGGGAACACTATTAGAGGTTAACTGCCACTTATTGCATGTGCATGCATCAGTTTGAGTGCCTCCTAGACCAATCCCTACATTTTAGGAGCCACTAGGAGTCTCAGCACCAACCTACTTCAGTTAGTTGGAGTTAGTACTAGGGTGATTCCATGAAGATGGGTAACACTTTTTGGCCAAATTTGGCGATGAAAACCTGATTTTTTACTCATGTGCTAGATAGAAGCCCTCAAAACG
>LPNX010767767.1:63726-139712 GCA_001517045.1 Pseudotsuga menziesii
AAGGTGCGTTTTTCTGTTTTTGCCGAAATGTGCTTGCCAAAAAGTGTTACCCAGGTCCGTGGATTCACCCACTAGTCAGTCTTATTTAGCCCCAAGCTAATTTCAGTAAGTTCACAATCAGTTAGATAGAGAAATCTTTGCATGGATAATGCATGGCTGCATGTGGAGTAGGTTCCTTTGCCCACCTACCACACTCAGTTGTACTGAGTTAACTAGCTGTCACTGATTGATTGAGTTGTTGGACATCTGGGAGTTGATTTATTGGACTTCGATATTGATTGAGTCACCATGAGTTAGATGGTCAGTTAGATACAGTAACATCTAGTGGATCAATTTGAAACCATCCCTAATTGATTTGAATTATTTTCCTATGTAAACTATTGTAACACCGAATATTATTATTGTGAATGATACTGTAAATTCTTAAGCAATACTCATATGTTTCATGTGTGGTTTGTTTTGTTTAGTTTGTATATTCATTTACTGTAAACATTATTAGAACTATCTGCTTGAATATATAAATGGAATTCAAATTCCAATATGGTATCAGAGCATAGGTCTCAGGTTCAATTCCCCCAAGCTACACCAGAGTCGGGGTGTTGGAGTATCGGTACAACCTCCTCATGGTATAAGCGCCGCACCTCTGGGAATATAAAATATGTGGACTAACCACCATGCATGATGATAGGTCCTTATGCTGGGTTGCAAATGTTCATCAACATCTACAGGTTTTGGTGTAACGACAAAATTTACATGGTATTAGAGCCAAAAGTAGCTGATTCGAAGCCTAAACAAAACCAACAAACTTCCAAAGGGGCCGCCGGATCTAAGAAGAAGAAATTTGAGAAGAAGTTATGTCCCTATTGTGAAAAAGGGTACCATGTTGAAGATCAATGTATGAGGAAGAAACTTGATGAAATGACTGCTCTTCTCAAGCAGCATAACATCGCTTCACCACAAAGAGCAAAGAAGTCAGATAATGGACAAGAAAGATTTCATGCTTTGAAAGCAGGACTACCTCGGTCTATAGCATATTTTATTGTTTCTGGAGCATCCAATCACATGGTGGCCTCCAAGGATCTCTTCTCCTCTCTCAATATCGAAGAAGGGACCACTATTCACATGGGAGATGATTCCCAAATTCTAGGAGTAGGAAGAGGCACCATCAGAGAGAAGCATGGTATGTTTAGAGATGTCCTATATGTGCCCTCCCTTGCATATAATCTATTGTATATTTATCATATGACTCACACCGACTCACCAAAGAAAGCGGTGTTTGGACCTGACTTAGTGGAGATCACAAAAATATTAACTGGGGAGATTATAGTGAAAGGAATTGTTGATCATGCCTTCAAGGAATATATTTTCTCTCACGTCATGCCATACACAATTATAGCATCACCACATATTTCATTCGAAGCTAATGAAGGTATAAACATTCCTTCACTTCCTATTGCAAATTCAGTTTCAATTCCTAACATTTCATATTCGGATTTAGAAGAGGAGTCATCCCAGCATGATCTAGACATTGAGCTTACACTTCAAAGATATCTAGATCCAAATCCAGCATCTACCTCATTCTAGGAGCCTAAATGGGATAAGAAGCTGGAGTTGGTGATGGGGATCCATATGACAAAAGAAGAATGAGGTCCTAGTATCAAAAGGAGAGTGTTGCAAACAAAAGAAGAATGAGGTCCCAGTATCAGAAGGAGAGTGTTGCACACAGATCCTCTTCTTCCTGAAAGGTGTTTCATGATGCTTGGGTCAGATCCTCAATCCTTCAAGGAGTTTTTCCATGATCCTAGATTATAAGAAGCCATGGATGAGGAGTTTTATTCGCTACATGATAACCAAGACTGGGAACATGTCCCTTTACCTCCAGGAAGGAAGATGGTACAATGAAAATGGATCTAAAAAACCAAATAGTTGTTGATGGGACCACAACCAAGTACAAATCTCAGTTGGTGGAAAAAGTATACTCTCAAGTCCAATGCTTGGACTACAATGAGACATTCACTCCAATAGCTAGAATGGACTCCATCAGACTGGTATTGGCCATTGTTGCTTCCAAGAGATGGGAAGTACATCACATCGATGTGAAGAGTTCCTTCCTCCATGGTGATTTGGAGAAAGAGATATATATGAAACAACCTTAGAGGTTTATTGATGGTCCTTCCTTAGTCTGTAGACTGAGGAAATCACTGTATGGAATCAAAAAATCCCCAAGGGCATGGTACTCCAATATGGATTCCTTCCTCATCTCTCAGAAGCTTGAAAGGTGCAAATCTGATTGCAATGTCTACATGAAGAAGAAGGAGGGGTTCTTGATTCTAGTTGTATTGTATGTGGATGAATTTCTCATTACCAACAGCTCTGATGTTGGATTGAGCAGCATCAAGTCTGCTCTTAATAAAGCATTCGCTATGACAGAATTAGGACTGTTAAGAAAATTCATTGGTCTCGAAGTATGTCAAAAGACTTTGGGAATCATGATCTCACAGTTCAGGTATTCATCAGACATGCTTAAGAGATTCCACATGGAGGATTGAAAGGTAGCCCCCTATCCTTTTCTATCAGGCATCAGGCTTGAAGAAGGTGGTTCCACACCTTTGGTGGACAACACTCTCTATAGAAAACTCATTGGAAGCCTTCTGTATCTCACTCATTCGAGACCAGACATATCCTATGTTTTGAGTATTGCTGCTAGATACATGCAGGAGCCACATAAGATGCACTAGAAAGCAACAAAGAGGATCTTGCACTATGTCTAGGGTACTATTGATTATGGGATCCACTATGCTGCTGGAGCACAAATGGATCTCATAGGATTTACAGACTCATACTGGGAAGAAGATGGAAATGATAGGAAATCCACCTCGGGTTTTGTATTCATGATTGGATCTAGGCCAATTTGTTGGTCCAACAAGAAGAAAGCAACACTTGCACTCTCTTCAGAAAAAGAAGAGTATCGGGGAGCTGTGAATGTAGCTATTCAGGAATTTTGGCTACATGGCATCTTGACAGAGTTCGGGATTCAGAATTCATCTGCAGTGGATATTTATTGTGACAACCAGAGTACAATCAAGATTTCTAGTGATCCTATTTAGAAGCATAGGACAAAGAACATATACGTTCACATGCACTATATTCAGGAACTGGTGCATGAAAGAACCATCACACTGCACTACTGTCCGACAGAGGATTAGATTGCAAATATTTTTACCAAGTCTTTTACCGAAAAGAGATTTTCCTTTCTCATGTCTCTTTTGTGCATTAAGGCTTGATCCTCAGTTCCTATTTTGAGGGGGGGGGTTCCCAAGAGGTTTTCCCTACCTTATTAAGCCATCATAGTAATCTAGGGACTAAAACACAGTCTCATAAGAGACTTCAGACAATTAAGCATGAAAATGGCATAATGGTGCTGCAATAGGAGTACCAGCTCTGTATAATCAATAAAGAATAAGTAATACAATACAATGATCATGTAAGATGCATTAATTCCAAGACAATTCAAATTCCCAAGGAGGTCATTCGAATTGAATGAATGGGTGTAGCTTAACTGAATGTCAGCCACAATCGGCACACATAGTTAACCATAGAACTAATCAATAACTGACTCTCACACTAAGTCCTAACTGAATCAGAGTGCAATAGATGATTGAGTCTAACTGAAAGTGACTCATCACATGTAACTGCATATCCAACTGAAGGAGGTAGCGCATCCATAACTCCAAGTAGCTTCGATGGAGTTAACTGAAGAGACACCTGTCATCAGAAGTGGTTGTAGGCGCATGTGTTAGCTCCAGTTCATAAACAATGACAAAAAATAATCAAATAATGAATGGAAGTGCCTTTACAACTCAGGTTAACTAATTGTAATAATCATTTAGCAATTAGGTGCATTTATGACACTCAGATCACCCCAGAAATGCTCCATGTTTGAAGGAGGAATCCCAGTTAGCCTCCCCAAATGAAGGAGAAGGCTTAGTTGGCCTCCTTGACTGAAGGATGGTGTGGGTGTGCTCATTCTTATGTCATAGTGTGCTCATATGATTCCAAGTAAGTCAATTAAACTTAGGATAGTGGGTAAATAGGCCAAAATTGACCAAATAAGTGTGCATGTTGGATAAATTACTCCAACACCCCCCCTTAAGCTATACTTGGGAGGAGTAAAATAAAATGCATGAAATGCTAGGGCCCTAAAAACAAAGGCCATAGGTCACCCTGTACAATAATGTAACTAAAACGATGACCAAAAATAAATCTAACTGGGGAAAGAGGGAAAACCCACTGGGAAAAACCCCCCCTCAAGCTGAACTTGGGAGGACTAAAATAAAATGCATGAAATGCTAGGGCCCTAACAACAAAGGCCATAGGTCACCCTGTACAATAATGTAACTAAAACGATGATCAAAAATAAATCTAAGTGGGGAAAGAGGGAAAACCCACTGGGAAAAACCCCCCCTCAAGCTGAACACTAGAAAGTAATTTGATCACCCTGATGAACTCACCCCCAACAGTGAACAGAGATAAGTGAACTTATTCTTTGAAAATTGCTTGGTGAATATCTCTGCAATCTGCTCATCAGTAGGGTAGTATTGCAGAATCATGGTCTTGTCATGCACCAATTCCCTGATATAGTGCATGTGTATCTCTACATGCTTGGTCCTCTACCTAGTAACTGGATCTGTGGAGATCTTAATAGCACTTTTATTGTCACAAAAGAGGACAGTGGACAAATTACTACCAAGGTCAAACTCATAAAGAAGGTCTTGCAACAAAACAACTTGGATGCAAGCATTCACCACTCCTCGGTACTTGGCCTCACTGAAGACAATGCTATAACGTCTTGCTTTTTGCTAGACCATAAAATGGGGCCACCACCAAACATGAAGACACATCCAAAAGTAGACTTCTGATCAATAGAATCACCCCACCCAATCGGAATCTGTGTAACCAACCAACTCTAGCAAGGAGTCTACAGCATAGTGAATGCCGAAGGTCGTGGTTCCCTGAATATACTGGAGGATCCACTTGGATGCCTTCCAATGAATATCATGAGGCTGGTGCATGTATCTATATATAGCATTCACATCATAACATATATCAGGCCGAGAATGAGTCAAGTAAAGTAAGCTACCAATCAACTGGCGGTAGATAGTGAAGTCCATGGGACGTGTGCATTTTCCTTCTTCAGCCATGTTAAACTTAATTAACAAGTCTGATATGTATTTATACTGAGTGACCATGATCCCATCAAAACTTTTCTCAATTTTGAGCCCTAGAAATTGCTTTAAGAGCCCCAAATTTCTCATCTCAAATGCATCATGGAGGGCAGTTTTAATGACTGAAATGGAGGCAACCGAGCTTCCAGTTATCGGTAGATCATCAAAATATAAGACAATAATCATAAAATGACCTTGATATTTCTGTATATAAACATTTGGATCTAATTTACACCATAGGAAGTTTTGTGAAAGAAAGAAGACATCCATCTTTGAATACCACTCTCTTGGGGCATGTTTTAAACCATATAGTGACTTCTTCAGTTTACAAACCAAGGATAGATAAAAAATATATCCCTCAGGCTGATTCATGTAAATCTCCTCATGAATATATCCATCTAGAAAGGCATATTTAACATCCATATGATGCACTTCCCAGTGCTTAGATGCCGCAATTTCCAAATCTAGGCAGATGGAGTCCATTTTTGCAACCGGTTCAAAAGTCTCATGGTAGTCCACACCTTGGACCTGGGAGAAACCTTTTTCCACCATAATTTCCTTATATTTTCAAGTTGTTCCATCATCAGAAACCTTAGTCCGAAAAACCCACTTGCATTGAACTAAATTCCTCCCCGGAGGAAGTGAAACTAGCTCCCAAGTAGCATTCTTTTGAAGAGAATTCATCTCTTCCTCCATGGCAGCTTGCCATCTTGGATATTTCTGAGAATGGTAGTAAGACTTAGGATATGAAATTATCATTAAATAAAAAGTTTTAGATAAAAAATAATCATGACAAGAGATTGCAATACCTTCTCTTTGGAAATCAAACTGGGTTCTTCTTGGATCATTCGGATTTCCAATGTTTTCACCTGTGGAGGAGAGTGTCTACTTGGCCCAAGTTGGGAGATGTGTTTCCACTTCAGGTTCTGAAATTGAAATTGATGATTTCTCATCATTGATATCATATATCAAAGGTTCCAAATCAGGTTCCAAATCAGAGTCAACACCCCCAATTTCATCATCCAAATATTCAGTAGAATAGGAATGAAATTCAGCAGTTTTCTCCTTCACTAGTTCTACCTCTTGAAGAGGCTCATCGAACCGGACACTTATTTCAATGATGATTTGTTTTTTTTATGATATATAGAAGCTTGAAACCTTTAGATTAATCAGGATATCCAATAAACAAACATTCAGTACTTTTCGGTTGCAAAGCTTTCCTCTTATAATGCGGAATTTAGGCCCATGTAGTGGACCCAAACACCATGAGATTCGACACATCCGGCTTGTGCCCAAAGTAGGATTCAAAATGGGTCTTCCATTTCATGGATGAGAGAGGCACTCTATTCTAAATGTATATATCAGTATTCATGGCCTCAGCCCATAAATTTTCAGCCAACTTCTTGGCTTCCAGCATGCAAGTGGTCATCTCCTTGAGAGACCGGTTCTTTCTCTCCGCTACACCATTCTGCTAGGGAGTGTAGGGAACTGAATGTTGGATCTGAATGCCACCATCAAAAAATAGCTGTAGAAACTCATTACTGACATATTCCCTTCCATTATCAGATCTCAAATTTTTTATCTTTTTCCCGGATGCATTCTCAATCAGTGCTTTTAATTCAATGAATTTTTCTAAGACATCTGACTTTTTCTTGATGAAGAAGGCCCATGTATATCTAGAAAAATCATCTATAAAAGTAATAAAATACTGAGATACATTTAAGGATGTGATGGGTATTGGTCCACTGATATTAGAATAAATCAGCCCCAAAATTTTCGATGCTCGGCTTGCCTTCCCCTGATCAAACTTATGCTTAGGATGCTTGCCCAAAACACAACCTTTACAAATTCTGGTGGTAGCTTTGATGACCGAGAGGCCTTCAACCATGGAATTATTCTGTAATTGCTGCAAGTATTTGAATAATCTTATAGCCTACTAACCTCATTTACATGAGTCAGTAGAGTTGTGGGCTTTGCATCCTCCACAAAATGGGAAAACTCATAAGCTTTTGCATGATGATTTGCAGAGCCTTTTGCCACAAGTTTCCTAGATGCAAGTTCAGTAATTTCTATATCATCCGGGCTGAAGGATACTCTCTTAGGAACTCTAGTATGTGTCATTCAATAGACACTCAGGAGGTTTGATGTAAGAGATGGTACATACAGAACATTGGAAAAATAACCGTGCTCAAGATTTACTATACCTTGTCCTTTTGAGATGATGGTAGAGTCATCCCCCATGTGGATGGGAATGCTTTTGCCACTCTCCAGGGATGAGAAGGAGTCTTTGTATTCCATCATGTGATTTGAATCTCTAGAGTCTATCAGTAGAGCATTTGCCATGAGAGCATGACCTCTTTCATACTGGGGATCCCGATCTTGCTAATCTCTCCTCCGAAAGATTGATGTGATTTCTCTCGAGGAGAGAAGTAGCTTCATCAAGTTTCTTTTTCATGCAGGCATGTTCAAGGTGAAATCGATTCCCACAGTATGAACAATTGACTTTTTCCTTCCCATGGTGGCCTTTGTTTTTGTTCTTCTTCGAGCCGGAAGGCTCTTCTTGCTGTTGGTTTTGAACTTTAGTCTTAGGAGCTTCAAATTTGGTTTTGGGGTTCTTCTGTTTCTTTCCTTTCCCATTTGGATCCTTGGGTCTCGAAGTAAAAAGGGCTTGATCACAGGAGGATCTAATGATCCCCATATGGACAAGCTTATCATGCTCGCTTATCAGGGACTCAATGGAGGCATTGAGTGAAGGCATCTTCCATCCAGGGGTTTTGAACTTCCTCGCACAGAATGTAGAAACAAACATCGAATAGTCAGCTCCAAGTTTTGAGAGAATGGTGAGGATGAGCTCATCATCCTCCTTCTTCACCTCACACTACTTTAGCAGAAGGATTATATTCTTGAATTTTGTGAAAAAATCATTAAGGATCTCAAAATTGTTAGGTTGAAGAGACATCAACTCGTTTTCAAGCTGATAAAACCTCAAGTCATCCTGTTTTTCATACAGGGAGGCAAGTGGTCCCAAATATTTTTCAAAGTTTTCAATCCCGAGAGGTGGAATAGAAGATCCTTGGAGATAGAGAGACACAAGAAATTGAAATTTTCATCTTTCTTATTAAAAAATATAGCCTTATCTATAATATGAGTAGGCTCTTCGTTTATGTCAATAGTGACCTGGTTGAGTCCTCTGGCACGCAGCTAGATCTCCATGTCTTCTTTCCATGAATGGAAATTGAATGGAGTCAAAAGATCAACGGGAGAATCCATATCAAACTGTTATAGTGAATGCAGTGAGCTTGTAAAACCTACAAATCAAAACAATAAAGTCACCTTAAGGTCGAATAGCCTACACATTTTAGGTTTTCATCACACCCAACATAATTGATCAAGCAATCTTAATCAACAATTCCTTTACTTGGGGTATCAAGTGGTAAACATTTAGTTTCTGGTGCAATGCTGGAATTTGAGCTTTTGCTCAATTTTCATGCAAGATTCGTCAAAAACCATGCTTTTGAAGAGAATGATCTTTGTCCCATCGTGAGCTCTGATACCATATTAATCTGTCATAGTAATTTACGGACTAAAACACAGTCTCATAAGAGATTTCAGGCAATTAAGCATGAAAATGGCATAATGGTGCTGCAATAGGACTAACAAATCTGTATAATCAATAAAGAATAAGTAATACAATACAATGATCATGCAAGATGCATGAATTCCAAGAAAATTTGAATTCCCAAGGAGGTCATTCGAATTGAATGAATGGGTGTAGCTTAACTGGATGTCAGCCACAATCGACACACATAGTTAACAACAAAACTAATCCATAACTGACTCTCACACTAAGTCCTAACTGAATCAGAGTGCAATAGATGACTGAGCCTAACTGAAAGTGACTCATCACATGTAACTACATGTCCAACTAAAGGAGGTAGTGCATCCATAAATCCAAGTAGCTCCGATGGAGTTAACTGAAGTGACACATGTCATCAGAAGTGGTTATAGGTGCATGTGTTAGCTCCAGTTCATAAATAATGACCAAAAATAATCAAATAATGAATGGAGGCTCCTTCACGACTCAGGTTAACTAATTGTAACAATCAGTTAGCAATTAGGTGCATTTATGACACTCAGATCACCCCAGAAATGCTCCCTGTTTGAAGGAGGAAGCCCAGTTAGCCTCCCCAAATGAAGGAGAAGGCTTACTTGGCCTCCTTGACTAAAGGAGGGTGTGGGTGTGCTCATGCTGATGTCATAGTGTGCTCATCTAATGCCGAGTAAGTCAACTAAACTTAGGATAGTGGGTAAATAGGCCAAAATTGACCAAATAAGTGTGCATGTTGGGTAAATGACTCCAACATACCTCAGTTTCATTATGCAACATTTATGTAGTTTAGATTGTATATTGGGTGACCTATGGTCTTGTTACCATGGCCCATAGTTTTCCAAGTTAGGATTCAGGCGGGTGTTAGCATTATTAATACTTCCATGACCATATTGTCTATTAGATTATTTATCCTAACTTAGGTTATTTATCCTAACTTAGAAACCTTAATTAATTATTTGGGTCCACTAGTACAATTGGGCCCACTTGGCCTAATGGGGCCACATGTACCAGTCACTTGAGTGTGGGAAACACTGCTAGAAGTTAACTGCCACTTACTGCATGTGCAAGCATCAGTTTGGGTGCCTCCTAGACCAAACTCTACATTTTAGGAGCCATTGAGAGTCCCAACACCAACCTACTTCAGTTAGTTGGATTTAGTACTAGTCAATCTTAGTTAGCTCCCAGTTACTTTCGGTTAGTTCACAATCAATTAGCTAGTGCAAGCTTTGCATGGCGAATGCATGGTTGCACGTGGAGTAGGTGCCTTTTCCCACCTACCACACTCAGTTGCACTGAGTTAACTAGCTGTCATTGATTGATTGAGTTATTGGACATCTCAGATTTGATTTATTGGACTCCGATATTGATTGAGTCACCATGAGTTAGATGGCCAATTAAATACAGTCACATCCAGTGGATAGATTCGAACCCATCCATAATTGATTTGAATTCTTTTCCTATGTAAACTATTGTAACAATGGATATTATTATTGTGAATGATACTGTAAATTCCTGAGCAATACTCATTCGTTCCTTGTGTGGTTTGTTTTGTTCAGTTTGTATCTTCATTCTCCATTTACTGTAAACATTATTAGAACTATTTTCTTGAATATCTAAATGGCATTCAAATTCTAGTAACAAAAGGGAGGTATAAATATCCAGTATGTGAGTAACGATGAGAAAATTGCTGATGTGATGACCAAGCCTCTATCTTGAGTAAAGTTTGAATATTTCTGTGACAAGCTTGGTATAGCTAGAAAAGAATTTCCTCATAAGGCGGAACAATGATGATACTACAAACTTTCCTTGCAAGAAGGAATGATGAAGATATGGACTCTCTTCAAAAAGGAGGAACCGATCGAAGATATGGACTCTCCTCAAAAAGGAAGAATAGGTTGAATATATGAACCCATCTCAGACAAAGGGGGAGCAGGTGTATGATATGGATCCTCCCTGGAAAGGGGGAGTGATGATAAGACTTTCATTGATGATGGAAGGATAGTGAAGCTCCAGTATGAAAGAGGACAAGTGCGACTAAAGATGCTGACAAGGTCCAACATTCACTTGTGGATGATAGTATCCTCGCTTGAGGATGGTCTTGTAGGAAATAAGTTTGTTCCTGGGAGTGGTCCTTACTAGCTAAGGATGGCCCTACAGACATTACTCTCGCATGGAGAGTGTACCCACATTCATTTGTGGATGCCGTAGAATAACACTCGCTTAGGAGTGGTCCTAGCCTTGAAGTTGAGGATTCTCTACGATGAGTCCTTACGAATGCCAAGGCCTGCATTTAGGTGTGGTCAAGATCTGCCTTGTAGGCATTACTCTCGCATGGAGAGTGTAGCTACATTTATATGTGGATACCGTAGTCTAACATCCTCTTGTGAATGACACTATCTTTAAAGATGAGGATGTCCTACGATGAGTCTTTACAGAATTCATAGTATAACAATCGCATGGAGTGGTCCTATATTTCATGCTTAGGATGTACTACGATGAGTCCTTACAGATGACAGGGCATGCATCTAGGTGCGGTCAAGATATGCAGTTGCAAACGATACTCTTACTTCAAGAGTATGCATACATGTACATGTATATGTCATAGTATAACACTTGATTGGAGTGGTCCTAGCTCTAACAGGATGAAAATGGTCTACGATGAGTCCTTGCAGACAATATGGTCCTGCATTCATTTGCATATAAATCAATTGGTCAATACTATGGATCCTCCTCGTTAAGGGGGAGTATACTGATGGAGGATTGTATCATCCTTGGACCTATGTCCTAAAGTGATAGGGATTGATCATCCCACAAAGATATCATGTGTACTATAGGTAGTGTGTCAAAAAATGATCAAGAAGATCGAAGTGCTGCTACAAAGGATCAAGAAGATCGAAGTGCTGGTGCGAAGTGCTGATAAAAAGGATCAAGAAGATCAAAGTGCTACTACAAAGGATCAAGAATATTGAAGTGTTGTTGCAAAGGATAGAGAAGATAAATGTGCTACTGCAAAGGATCAGTAAGATCGAAGTGTTGCTACAAAGGATAAAGAAGACTGAAGTACTGCTGCAAAGTATCAAGAAGATCAAATTTCTGCTGCAAAGGATCGAGAAGATCGAAGTGCTGCTGCAAAGGATCAAGAAGATCGAAGTGGTTCTGCAAAGGATTGAGAAGATCAAAGAGTTGTTGCAAAGGATCAAGATGATCGAAGTGTTGCTATAAATGATCAAGAATATCAAAGTAATGTTGTAAAGGATCAATAAGATCGAAGTACTGTTGCAAAGGATCAAGAAGATCGAAGTGATTCCATGAAGGATCGGAAGATCAGAGTGTTGCTGCAAAAGGATCAAGTGATCATGTGTTGTAGAAGATGAAGAAAGTGAAAGAGTAATTGTTCCAATTATTGATGACTGTTGAAAACTTCATATGATGCATAGATGTATTACCTTGATACTGTTGAATATGCTCTCTCTCGTTACTCCTATAGTTGGTGATGATGTTGTCGGCAGAATACCCTTCTTGTTAAGGGGGAGTGTTGAAATATTGTAACTTCAAAGGATATTATAAATGTATTTTACTAATGTACCCCAAGGGAGATGTTATTATTCCTCCATCGAGATGTTATTATTGTAATTGGTCATCATAGAGTCATGAGGTAAAGTGTCCATTGTAAATTGCGTCAATAGTACCCCAATGAATAATATATAATACTCTTTTGAGTCTTCCTAGGTGAAGTCGGCCCAGTTAGTTTAGTGGGGCCGAATTGTTAGGATAAAATTCATGTGACTTAAAGTGTATAAATAGAGGATTTGTGTTCCTCATTAGAACACAAACTCGCTAACTTGTGTAGTGCATAGGAGAGAGAGAGAGAGAGAGAGAGAGAGAGAGAGAGAGAGAGAGAGACCAACACTGAGGAGAATATCTGTTTTGGGGTTTTATATTATACATCTTATACAAAGGAATTTTTGATGGGTTTTCTTCCCCTTGAGGGTTTCCCAGGATAAATACTATGTCTATCTCATTATTTTGTTTATTTCAATGATTATGTATATGGTACTGTTGTAAATTTGGATTAAACACTAATGATATCTAGCTAAGCATATGAAATCTTAACAATAGAAACATAAAGGTTTTGCTCCGAAAGAAGAAGTTGCTCCAAAAGAGTAACAAAAGAAATTTATTTGCTCTAAGAAATAACAACATAAGAATTTTGTTCCAGATCAATAACAACATTAGCAATCACTTACAAGTTGTTCAAGCATCTCCAAAGACTAAAAACATAAGCATTCCAACACTCTAATGAATACCAACATAAAAACATAAAAAATAGGTAAATCTCCCGGGCCTTCCAAAGTGGTGAATAAATTGTAAATCTAAAATGCAATGCAATAATTTCATTTGATATGGGTTACAATAATTATTATAGATATGAATCGCAATATACTTGAAAACCATATTGTGAATCTTCATTTTCCAATAAGATTATTCCCAAAGTTCTAATATATGATAATTAAAATATTGTATACAATTTGACATAAGTATCAATGGGATTTAATAACAAAATCAAATGATCCACGATCCCTATAACTAGGCTACCATATGGTTTAAGATATTATTAAAATAATGTATATAGTTTGGCATATATATTAATGGATCCTAATATCATGTTTAAATGATCATTCATCCGAGAACTTTGCCACCATCCTTGCAATAAGACTTCAAATTCCACTGCCAATAACAATTGAAAGAATTAAGTCTATGCATTAAAGTTTGTTTAAAAAAAAAACAAGTCAAAGCACAACTAATGGATGGTCAATGTTGAACTTAACACAACAAATCCTTGCTTTCCACAAGGACTAATAAGTGAAAAAGGCTCCTTATATCACCCTTGCGACTAATACATGCAATTGCAATAGCCTTGGAATTTGACATCATACCTAGGTGTACAATTTCGAAAATGGGATGATGGTTTTTTTTCATTTTTTAACTTATGGATGGTTAAATTTTTCAAATTTTCAATTTATGGATGGTTAATTTTTTCAAAATTTTTAATAGAAATGTAAGTTTCAATATTTTTTTTTTTTAAATAAGAAAGATTAATTTTTTTATATTATTTCAATGTAGAAAAAGAATTATAATATTTAGGATTATCAACTTTGTCTTTTTTTTATCTAATCTCATTATCTCCATATGCACATGCATCATTGTGTGCATTAAAATTATCCACGTGCTCATACTCCATGACCGAAAGGCAATTGTATTCCTAAACATTATCCACTATATGTTAAATTTATGCTACATATGTGTACACATACAACAATAGATTACTACCATCTAAATTAATAATGAGATCTTACTAGTCAAATCTCCTATCAAAAAAATCGTTAATAATCAATCAACCATACAAGGGAAAAGAAAAGAGAAAAGTGAGTACACCAAATTTACATGGAAAAATCTCAAATGGGGAAACATTCATAGGAAGACTTGATCTTCTTATTTTTTAGGAAAATTTCACTTTTACAATCTTGAACACCCACACATAACATTCCATCTCCACTTTATGTCACAATGGCATACAATAATGTGCATATCCTCATGTGTGCAAATGAGTCTCGTTCACCTCTATTATATAGCTAGACGTAAGGATAGATCATACACCATAATACATGTGGGATAAATAGTAAATTCCACTTCTCTTACATAAACAATGGTAATAAGAGAATTTAACTTTATGATGCAGATGGGATAGTCTATTTTCATAATTTTAGAGTGTTATGAAGAGTTTTATGCTTTCTTTGATAGAACCAACCAACAACATCACACTAGTCATCATTAAATTTCCCCTTGATGATGACTGGGGAGAAGGAACATACATGGAGGAATATGGAATTACATTAACATCCCACTTGATGGAAACTTTTAGAATTCCCAATAAGATGCAAATAGGAACTCATTTTACCTTTGTATTTGATGAAGATAACAATCGCTTCTCATTAGCCATGAAATTGAACCTAAACACGAACTTGAATGATGAAAGCACTACGTTGAAAATTACATTGTGAATACAAGACCCTTAGATGACCTATACATCAGAAAATGTTTCTAGCAGATAGTCTTCACAACCAAACTAACAGATTCAAGGACTCTGCGGTAGACCTCATAGAAAATACAAGAACCCCCATACGTTCTATACATAAAAAAATGTTTCCAACATATAGTCTCCACAATCAAAGAACTTTGGAGATTGGATTATGAATACAATACCCTCCGATGATCTATCCATAAATGTGGCCTACGGATAATCATCATGACTTTATAGGAAAAATATGGCCTTTCATTAAATTACATTTTTACAAGAAGAAGGTGACATAATATGGTATTTTATTACATTACATTCCTTCTTAATTACAACTTGAAACATCTCGAATAAAGTGGCACAAGTTTTTAACTTTGTTGTTGTCAAGGATAAGATGTAGAGAGAAAGAATGTTGAATGACCAAATATAACAACACCAATGTGATTAAGATATGAAGGAACGAAAAAATGAAGTTGTCCCACAACTCTTCACAAGTACCCCTGTGGAGAAAGTGAAGTAAACAAAGGGCTAATATACACAAAATAAATTCCAAGGGTAAAGCATATAATATTCATCATGTTAATACCAAAATGACAAGGAAAAATCATGGCATGATACATGAAATATTGATGAACATGGAGTTGATTTTACACAAGAAAGGATTAGTTAGAGCATATAAAGATTGAGTAAAGAAAGAAACTCATATCACTTAAAAATTAAAAAATACTTCCAACCAGCAATGCAGAAATATTAATTGGTTGGTTTTCTATTTATCACCAAATGCTAAATATCCAAGACTCTAAAAAATTCAATTGTCTTCGAAACAATAAGGTTAGATAGACTAACATAGGAACACAACTACCTCTAAATATAATGAATACACTATAAACTAATGCATACAAGGAAGGAAGATATTGAGCAAAATAATTAATATTTGAATTTACCGATGCTATCAAAATTACTTGGAAAATAATGATAAGAAAATATATTTAAAATATAACATTTAGAAAACATATAAATGTAAATCATATAAAAAAACTTATAAACAATAAATATTTATAATACATGAAATATTTGTTTAACATATGAAGTATAAATATATAAATATGTATATAAAATGTGAATTTTTTAAAAAACAAACCATTATGAACTTACCAATTCAGGGAGAATGATTTTAAAATATGTAAAAGAATTACATACATTAAACTAAACCACCAACAACTATGACTTTAGGAAATACTAAACCCTAAAAATTATTGAAAACATAGGCTGAGAGGGGATAAAGTATCGTACAACACCATACAATGTTCATACAATGAGCAAAGAGGAGGTCCAAATAAAAGGGAAGGAACCAACTACCATATAGTGTTGTTAGAGAGGAACCACATTTGGAACATGACCGTGCAGGTTGTGGGGAGGGAAAAACAACAGGGAAAGAGGATAAAAATGCACATTAGAGAGGAAAGGGTATATACATGTTACAAAGAAAGGTATGAAACACTCAATACAAGAAACAATTCACGCAACAAAGGAGGAAAACTACCCAACAAGAAACCTTTTAGAGAAAAAGGTAAAAAAACATTTGTATGGATCCATATGTGTCCATATAGTGCGTGAAGTGGCAAGGGAGGTGACCCAATAACTAATAATGACTAGTGCTAGGTTATTGCTACATAGGCATAACCTACAATGATACATTACTAACATGTAAATCTATACTCAGATCTTGTTATTCTAATATCCTATCAACAAAAGCATCAATAATCAATAACAAGTGCGAGTGGAAAGGAAAGAGAAAAGAGAGTACACCAAATTTACATGGTAAACCCCCAAATGGGGAAACATCCACAGGAAGTCTTAATCTTCTTATTCATCAGGAAACTTTCACTCTTACAATATTCTTGAAAACCTACACAATGCATCCCATCTTCACTTTATGACACAATGAAACACAATAATGTGCATACTCTCATGTGTGCAAAGGAGTCTCCTTCCCCTATATCATATAGCTAGAGGTATGGATAAATCACATCCCATAATACATGTGGGATAAACAATTTTTCACTTCTATTATATAAATAATGGTAATAAGAGAATTTTACTTTATGATGCATTTGGGATAACTCTTTTTATAATTTTAGAAATTTATGAAGAGTTTTATGCCTTATTTGATAGAAAGAACCAATAACATCACACTAGTCATCATTACATATTCCAACAATATATACCCAATATAAATAAATAGTTATGAAGCCTACAATTGTATTCCTTGAATGCAATGTCACCTCTTTCACATAAAAAGATATAAAATTTTATATAATATTAACTTCTAATTATTTATATATATTTTTTCTATAAACATTTTATTTTTAAAACGTTAACCCATAACTCATACTATAACATGAAGAAAACATCATGATGCAATAATGTTCTCAAAAATGACAAAAAAAATTATGACAAGTTTCCAAATTATGTTGCATCACTCTATGAAAATATTTATGGTTGAATTCTTGAGTTTAGAACCTATGGTTTAATGCTTTTCTCTTGCTCTCCCCCTCGAGGATGGATTTGGATCTACTAGATCCCCCTCTTGATGATGTTGTTTCCTTCAAATTAATGGTGTCCACCTTAGGAAAGATGGTTTCAAAGGCCCCCAAATATCATTTTTCTTAAAAAGACAATTTCAATCCTAAATTTTAGGCCCCCTAATGCTTCCCATATAAAATCCCTCCATCTATATTAAAGGGGTCTTATTGGCCAATTCAATAGACTTTATCCCTCATTGAAATCTATGGGCATATAGATGAAGAAAAATTGGATGACCACGATCACAGGAAAACTTGTGTACTTCTACTAGAGATGTGGTTTTTATGTCTTCCTCTTTGAGCTCAAAAGTGATCGATATCTCATATTTAGAAATGGGATTTACTTCATGGGAACTCAAGGAATGCATCTCAATAAATGGACCCCCAATTTTGATTTAGAAATTGATGTATAATCGTTGGTGGTAGGTTGGGTTAGTTTCCCCCGTCTCTCTCTTCATTTTTAGAATGATGATACCCTACACTCCATTGAAAATATGCTTGGCAAGTACATGTATATATTTGAACCAACATTTAGCATGTTTTCATTTACAAGAATATGCATGAAAGTTGATATGGATAAAAATATTCTAGAAGCCATGAAAATCAAACTTGATAATTTGAGCCACATTCAAAAGTTGGACTATGAATAACTCCCTTTCAAGTGTAAGCATTGCCATTAGTATGGCCATTCCACACAAAGATTGCAAAAAAGACCCCCTTTATTTGGTCCTGACAGAGAAGCAGGGACAATGGCAAGTGGTAAAAAATCCTTTAGATCTGATTCTTTCTCATTTATGCATCAATTAAAATATATCCCCTCTCCCAGACACGGAGGGTTCACTAGCGAGGAAATATCATATCACCTACATTCATATTCAGATGTTGAATACTCCTAAGAACTTCAAAAATATATTTCCTCGTATTAAAGGGTCAAGGGGGTTTTTAATTTGACATATTAATATAAATATTTGGGTTATTTTATTTGGGTGGGATGAGGAATAACATCCAAATCATGGGATGTATTCCTATGTATATATTCTTCTTAATATATTTGGATGCCACCCGCAGAGACCTGTCTTCCCACTAATCCCTCTTATATCTCACACAAGGTTATTCCTTATCAGATTCCTTATTGAATACTCTTGATGACCTATTCCTAGAGAACAAGCAAGAACTACAAAATATTTTGGCTCGGACTACTGATAGCCATGCTCCTCTAGAAGATCTTATAGGCATCGACTGGATCCTTGATTACTACATACCTGCATGAGAGGTTAAGGGTTGCAAAGATCTTCTCTATTTTCTAAGACATCAAATACTAGATTCTCCCACTCCTTTGAAGGGTAATCTTGAATTTGTCTACACCATTGAACAGTTGCAGGATCTCATCGGGCAATTGAAGAACATGTGTAAATCCCTTGAAAGGGACCTGCGTTAATTTTGATGGTCTTTGAATAAGGTCAATGGTTCACGCCTCCTCAAATGAATTGTGCGGCCATCCTAGTTTTAAGAGACCCCATTGGATTAATTCATTTAATTGTGTATACAAGCCTCATATGCAGGCTAGATGTTGTGCAATTAAAGAGAAAATTATTACTTTTGAATTTCTTTCTTTTATTTCATTTTTTGCATTAATTTAATAATTTTTGTATTCAAATATTATTGCAAGGATTTTGCACAACATATGAACTAGGATTTAAATTATAGTACCAATGTCCATTAGAATGCATTCAATTGGATTTTCATCGGCTGTAAATAAACTATCGGGGCGTGAAACATATGAAATTCTCATATTTTTTAAGCATTGCACTAACACATGCACTGACTATTGGACTCTTTGTCATTTCATTATTTTTTACATTGTTCTCTTGAATGGGTTACCTTCTATAGTTTCTTCCTTCTCCATCACTATTTCATTTGGTCTTCCACTATACAACACTACAAATTGATAAGTCGCCCCTGTAATCCCAGTGGGATCATTATTAGAATTATACTATTATTTTATTTAGAACCATGTTTTCTTATACTAATATGTGTTAGGGATCATGTTTGTTACAAGTTGATAATATGATATAAAAGGGGGATTAAAAATGGGTTGATAAAATGGATACCTAAACTCCATGGTGAAACTAGGGGTTTTCTTAATTTGAAAGGTATATTGGAAGGGGGGTTCAAAAATAAAATTTTAGGAGGCATTTTCCAATATTTAGTGAAATTAGGGATATTATTTAATATCATGTGAATGGTCATTCTATGTTACAAGTTCACTGAGTGAACCCAGCAACAAGTTTAATATCCTCTCTTTAGTTATAGATCCATCGTCCTCTATAGAAACCATCACACTTAATAATATGTCATCCTTATTATTTGATTTGAATCCTCTCCTCAAAATATATTGTAGCTTCACATTCTTCTTTGAAAGGCAAGGGAAATCCATTTCAATTTGTAGATCACCCTTATATCTTTCAAGGACCAACATATCCCCCTCGTGGCATGCCATGTAACACCTGATATTTAAACCTAGTATGTAAATATTGATGAAATGGATACAAGTTGGATATGAATGGTACAACATGACCAAATTATGCAAATATGTACATTTTTACCTTTTAATATAAAATCTATGACTATTGAGGGGTTAATAATGAATAATATGAGGGGGAATATCATTATGCAAGAAGGATAGTGAGAGGGGGGTTAAAAGGGATATGACCATAGTGACTTAGGAGTCAAGTAATTATCCTTAATATTCATTTTATCCTAACTTTTATTAATCCCTCTTTAGAAAAGTTCATCAACCATAATTTTGGGTTAATTACCCTAATATTGGATTATAGGGGAGAAATGTGTCCAACCCCATGTATGTCATTTGTCTAGCTCCTATCATCCTTCATTCCACTTAGATATTTCTCAACATGCATATAATCATTGATAACTATCCCATTATGCCATCATTCCTCCGTGATTGAGCTATTAGTTGTGTCAGATCTGAAAACCATCGCCCATACCACCATCACCCACAATGTACTTTTCGACTGAGACCGAGAATGATTGAGTTCCTCGAGTATAGACATGGAGAGTTTTTGGATGTCCTATGTTGGAGGCCCAGAAAGGAATTGTGGTAACAAACCAAAGGGATTATTAAACCAAATAAGGCATCCCAAGGAACTGTTAACTCAAAGAAGGGAGCCACATTCCTTGGGTTGTACATGTTGATGGGAAAGGAGTGCTAGTGGATTGGGATAGTTGTAGTTAGAGAAATAAGTATCCTCTTGTGGTTTAATAGTCCTTTCTCAGGGGTGGCTTGTCAAAGAAAGATATGTCTTGATAGAACCTACAACTTGGAGGGACATCCTTGGTCTATAGTCAGTCAGTTATGTTTTCTAGTAAGTCTCCGACTATATATAAAATGTGTTGTGTTTATTTCTAATGTGTTTAACATAATTATTCTATATAATGATTTAATTGCTTTAATTTACTATTGTATTCATGTAGAAAATGCATGCAATAGATTCATATATGTATACATATAAAGTTTGAGTGATCATTTATGCTTTTTAGTTCCACTGTAATTATTAAATTCAAACAATGGAAAATGAATTTGAATATCAGAGGTATTTTCGGTTAATAAACTGGGTGTTCCATGACCCTAATATAATCATGAGTACATCGATCATGACATATTGGTATTAGATCCCAACGTAAACATGGGTATATTTTCTAAACCATAAATATGATGCATTTGGATGTTTTTCAACAATTTAAGGCACTCATGGAGAACCAAAGTGGACACATCATCAAAATATTAAGGACATACAGAGGAGGTGAATATGTCTCAAATGAATTCCTAATTTCTTGCAATTTACATGGCATACACAAGCAATTCATTGTGCTGTATACATCTCAATAGAATGGTGCTGCAGAGAGATAGAAAAAAACCATTATGGAGATGGCGTGTAGCATCATGTCATCCAAGTATTTTCCAAATAAATATTGTGTTGAAGTAGTTGCAACTACTTTATATATTATGAACCAGTGTCTGATAAAGATCCTGAAGAACAAAGTCCCTCAAGAAGCATGGACAAGTATGAATCACAATGTTTTTCATTTAAGAGTTTTTGGTTGTGTGGCATATGCTCATGTTACGGATGAGCTGAGAAAGAACTAGACAAAAAGGGACATAAATGTAATTTGTTGATTACTCTAAAGACTAAAAAATATACAATTTGTATGACCCTGTCGCAAGGAAATTAATCATCAGTTGCAATGTTCAATTCGTCGAGAATGAATCATGGGATGGAACCATCGAGAAGAATTTTAAGATTGTGTCGGCTACAAGAATGATGACATGGAAGAGGAAGTGGTTCAAACACCACTTGTAAGTCAAAATTTTGCATCATCGTCGACACACGGGACACCACGACATGTTTCAGCACAAGGAACGTCAACACAAGTCGCAGCTCAAGCTACATCGACAAGCACACCAAGAGGATATAAATATCCATCAAGCAGTTCGTTGAGGTCGATATCGATAGATCCAATAAATACAAGAAATATGTGTGAGATATATGAAACCGGTACACCAAATTCATTCTTTCTTTTATAATTATTTTCTCATAGACGATCCGCTAACATTTGAGGAAGTTGTCGAAGATGAAGTATGGGCACAAGCCATGGATGAAGAAATATAATGCATTGAGAAGAACCAAACATGGGATTTGATAGATGTATCAAAATATAAACATGTAATCAACGTCAATGGATTTACAAGACCAAGAAACATGTTGACGGGAATGTGCAGAAGCGCAAGGAAAGAATTGTCGCAAGACGATTCACACAACATCATGGCATAGAATTCAATGAAAATTTTGCACCTGTCGCATGCATGGATGCAGTCAAAGAAGTTATGGCCACTATTACACAAAACAAATGGCTTATTTATCAAAGGATGTTAAATCAACATTTTTGAATGGCTATCTGGAGGAGGAAGTGTAAGTGAAATAGCCACAAGGCTATGAGGTTCCAGGAAAAGAGCACAAAGTATAAAACATGAAAAGCACACTCTATGGTTTGAAGCAAGATCCTAGATCTTGGTATAGTCACATTGATTCCTATCTCACCCAAAATGGATTTCATAGAAGTGAAAGTGAACTGATGTTGTATACAAAAATTAATGAGAAAGGTAACGTGTTAATTATTTGCCTGTATGTATATTATTTAATATTTACTGGTGATTTTGGCATAAAGGATTTTAGAATAGTCTTGGAAAGAGAATTTGAAATGACTAATTTGGGGCTTATGAATTTTTTTGGGGGAATTGAATTCCATCATTCTTAAGGTGGTATATTGATATCACAGTCCACGTATGAGAGTGTCGTTTTAAAAAGATTCAATATGTATAATTACAAGGTATCCCCAACATTAGTAATAACAGGTTTAAAATAAGAAAGGATGATGATCCTACGCTGTTTAAAAGGATTGTTGGTAGTCTTATGTATTTAATTGTGACAAGACTAGACATCATGTTTGGAGTAAGTCTGATCTCAAAATTCATGGAGTCACCAAAAGACTCTCATTGGCAAGCAGGTAAGAGAATTCTGAGGTATGTAAGTGGCACAAAGGATCTTGGAATTATGTATTCAAACTCAGTAAATATCAAACTGATTGGATACACTAATAGTGACAATGGAGGCATCACATATGATAGGAAGAGCACATATGAGTACACATTTCATTTTCGTACAAGTGTTGTGTCATGGGATTGAAAGAAACAACCCATTGTAACTCTGTATTCAAAAAAAGTAGAGTATGTCGTAACTACAATCCTTGCATGTCAAGATATTTGGATGAGTATAATTTTAAGAAACTTTTCGTAAAACCATAAGAACCAACAACAATTATCCACAACAACAGTTCAACCATTGCATTGTCAAACAATCATGTGTTCCACAAGAGAACCAAGTGCATCAGCACAAGGTATCATTTCATTAGAGAATTGTTGAATAACAAATATATTTGTTTAGAATTTTATAGGTTTGAAGATCAATTGGAAAATATTTTTACAAAACCATTGGCAAGGGATACGTTCCAGTATCTGAGAATTTATTTAGGAATGACAAGTTCTATTCAATAAATTTTGTCATGTACAGAGCAAGTTACATCTCTAAAACATTTTGTAAAATTTTGTTTAAAGATCCCCATCTGCTCATAATTAAGGGGGAGTGTTGGAAATATTATCTTGGCATAGTCTGTTGATAGGGGTTCACTTCACACTGCTATCAGCAACCATCGATAGAGACTCCCTAAACATTGAACCAGAAATTTTTTACCCTTTCCAGGAACACCCGCAAAGAAGGTGTAGTCTCACCCGAGATGTCTAAGAGAGGGCTCCAGGAACCTTACTTCTGTAATAGGAAGAGGACACACCTTATATCATACTCTATCACAACATCACCAAGATATCCATGATCATAACAAAAGAAATGAAAACACACCATTAACCAGACCTACATATCATCATAATCCTTATTTTCATTAACACATTCACCAGTTCTAATTATCAGTGTGATCTTTATTCGCATCATATATTCAGATTGACGTGAATATCGACATACATTAAACTAATAAGTACTATGGTAATTTGCATCATTCACATAATAGTAAAATATAAAAACCCAAACATATCATAATCATTCATCACTCCTCATTAACTTATATAATACATCGTAGATCAATGGATTTACAAATAAACAATACCGAATAGAGGCTACAAAAACAAAATATGTATGGAAAACATCCTCATATGCAACAAAATTCGCAAGTGCAAAAAATTACGACCCAAAATATCTCAAAAATGTTGATTTCTAAGACACAATTCATAAGAATCATTCAAGGAACCATGTTCTCCAATACCCAATTTTATCTTCAATATTTACAATCCTAATTCCACTTATAGGCTCACTTGACCATTACAAAATGGTCCACTTAACCAGTCACTAACTAACTTAACCAAAATATCCTTTTTTGTCAGCTTCTTTACCCTTCATCACTGACATTTTTCCTTATCTACGCCCTTTCTATCACTATAGGTACTACACTTTGTGGACTCTAACCCCTTTCCAACATGCCCTGAACACAAACCTATGGCCCATCCTCAAGTCACCTCATTTGGAAGTTACAGGTGTGTTATACTTTTCCTTGTACTCATCGTATGTTGTCTTGAATTGGTCGACAACTCTCTAACCGACGCCCTAAGTGTTTCCCACTCTTCCAATTCTTTCTCTATCAGGTGTTCCCCACCCATCTATTTTACTTTCATCAAATCTTCCTTGGTCTTTGGCATTCCTTCCATGTCCTTGAGTGCCAATGGTTCTGCTGTGTTCTGAAGTTCATCCAGGTGCGTCGTTTTTCAATGGTTTCTTGTGTGTGCCTTGTTGATTCGTTGATGTAATTATTTAAGTTCCTGTTAATATTTCATATGCTAGAATAGATTCATTAGTGTTTCAAAACAAAATCATAGCAACATCATATCCAGACTCACTGATAGAAGCACAATCACAATATAGACACAATATTTATCTCAGGAATCCCTCAAGGGGAAGAAGACCCAACAAAACTTCCTATGTATAAGATGTATAAAAGACAACCCCCCAAAAATGTGTAGTTCTCCTTTTGTTCCATCTCTATCTCTCCTATGCACTACTCAAGTGAGTGAGTATGAGTTCAAATAAGAACCACAAGTCCTCTATTTATACACAATGAATCAACTGACTTTTAGCCTAGACAAGTCAGCCCCACTAAACTAGCTGGGTCGACTTCACCTAGGAATACTTAAAACATTATATTATATTATTTATTAGGGTGCTAAAGAACCAACAAAAAGTAGAGGATTTACCTCATCACTCTATGATGACCAAATACAGTAGTAACATGTCGCCGAAGGAATAATAACATCTCCCTTGGGTTACATCAGTAAAATACATTTAGAATATCCTTTGAAGTTACAATATTTTGAGACTCCCCCTTAATGAGAAGGTTATTCTACTAACAACATAATCAAAGACTATAGGAGAACAGAGAGACAATAATTACAACAGTACATCAAGGTAATACATCTATATGTCACCGGAAGTTTTCACAATCAGTAACTGGAATAGTTACTCTTCATCTTCTACATCACATGATCACTTGATCCTCTTGTAGCAACGCTTTTATCTTTCGATCCTTCATAATAGCACTTCGATATTCTTGATCCTTTGCAGTACTTTGATCTTTTGCAGAAGCACTTTGATCTTCTTGACCTTTCCAACAGCACTTCGATCTTCTCGATCCTTTGCAGCAACACTTTGATCTTATCGATCCTTTGCAGCAACACTTCTATCTTCTTGATCCTTTGCAGCAACACTTCGATCTTCTGCAATAGCACTTTGATATTCTTGACCCTTGTAGCAGTACTTCGATTGTTTCAACCCTTTTTGCAGCAGTACTTCGTTCCTTTTGATCCCTTACAGTCGTACTTCAATCCTATCGATATTTTGTGACTGTGATTCGATCTACTTGACCCTTTTATGTTGTACTTCGATATACTTGATCCTTTACCACCATGCTATCTGCAGTACACATTGATCTATTTGTGGGAAGATCAGTCTCGACCACTTTAGGACCCGAGTCCAAGGACGATGCAATACTCCATCAGCATGATCCATGAAATCGATCAGTTGAATCATCTACAGCTAAATGTAGATCTCAACTGCACCTAGTGTCATCCCGATCGTCCATGAGGACTCATTGTAGACAATCCATACCACACAGGTTTGGACCACTCCCAAGTAAGTGTTATACTACGGTATATACACTTATGTTTAGGCATACTCTTCCAAGCAAGATTATTTTCTGGAGTGTAGATATTGACCACATACAAATTTCGTCCCATCATAGAACATCCATACCACATAGGTTAGGACCACTCCCAAGTGAGTTTTATACTACATCGTTCGCGAGGAATCATCATAGAGAATCCATACCACTGAGGTTAGGACTACTAGTAAGCAAGTGTTATTCTATGGCATCTACATATGACTGTAGGAATACTCACCATACAAGAGTATATCCTGCAAACTGAATCTCGACTACATACACAATTTCAGTCCTGTCGTCCATGAGTAATCATCATAGAGAATCCATACCACAAAGGTTAGGAACACTCCTGAGCTACTTTTATTCTACGGTATACACAACTGAATGTGGGTACTCTCCATGCGAGAGTAACATCTTCAGGGACATCCTTATCTAGTAAGGACCACTCTCATGCATAGTGTTATACCTTCCATCCTTAAGAGAGGATATTATCATCCACAAGTGAATGTGGGTACTCTCCATGTCAGAGTAGCATCTCCAGGGCCATCCTTAGCTAGTAAGGACCACTCTCATGAATAGAGTGTCATACCTACCATCGTCAAGAGAGGATACCATCATCCACAAATAAATGTTAGAACATCATCATCACTGTCATGCATCATCGATGTCAATCTCATCATTACTCCCCCTTTCCTATGAAGTTCCATATTATCAACCTACTCCCCCTTTGTCTCAGGAGGGTTCACATCTTCGACCTGATCTTCCTTTCAAAGAAGGTCCATATCTTCATCATCTATAGTCGCATCACTATTCCTCCTTGCAAGGAAATTCCTTTAGAACTACACCAATATTATCACAGAAATATTCAAACTTCACTCGAGATAGAGGCTTGGTTAGTACATCAGCAACTTGCTCATCTATACTCACTTATTGGAGCTTGATAGCTCCCTTTTGTACAATATCCCTTATATAAAAGTATCGAATTTCTATGTGCTTCAATTTTCCATGGAACAGTATATTCTATGTCATATTTATACAATTCTGGTTGTCACAGAGAATTACCAGGGTGTCCAACTCCTTGTCAAATAATCCTGACATCAGCTTCTGAAGCCATATCACTTCACAGCAAGTGGAGCAGGATGCAATGTACTCTGCTTCAGCCATACTGAGAGCAACACGGAATTGTTTCTTATTAAACCATGAGATCATGATGGATCCCAGAAAATAACATCCTCCTGAGGTGCTCTTCCTACCCAATCTGAATCCGTATATCCATAGAGTTTGTAGTCATGATCTCTCCCATAGTAAAGCCCCAAATAAATCATACATTTTAGGTACCTCATCACATGCTTTGCAGCTATCAAGTGAACCCATCTAGTTTTAACTAGATACTAACTCAAGGTGTTCACATCAAAGCATATATCTAGCCTTATGTTCATCAGATGCATTAATGACCCAATAATCTATGTGGAGTGAGTCATGTCCACTATCTCAGATGTCTCATTAGACAACAGCTTCAAGTTGGTGTCCATGGGTGTGGTCATGGATTTACAATCCAGCATATCAAATATTTTCAATATTTCTACTGTATACTTTCCCTGATTTGGAAAGATTCCTTATGGGCTCTTCCACACTTCCATCCCTGTGAAATAATGCATCAATCCAAGATATTTCATATCGAATTCTTCAGCTATCTTCTTATTGCAATCCTTGATATATTTCTCATTTCCAGTCATAAATAGATCATCCACATACAACAATAGTATGAATGGTTCATCATACATAATATTCATATAAATATTAGGATCAAATTTACTGTTGGTATATCCCATGCTTGTCAAGAAGCTATATATTCTTCCATACCAAGCCCTGGGAGATTGCTTCAGTCCTTATAGAGCATTTTTCAACTTGCATACATGAGTTGCTATGTCTTTGACTTCAAATCCTTGTGCTTGTTCGATGTAAACCTCTTCCTAAATCACACCATTAAGGAAGGTTGTCTTTACATCCATCTAGTGTAAGTACCACTTCATCATGGAAGAAAGTTCCATGATAGTTCTAATGGAAGTGTACCTTGCTACTGGAGAAAATGTATGTTCATAATCGATCCCCTCTTTCTGAGAGAATCCTCTAGCCACAAATCTTTCTTTGTACTTTTCAATACTTCCATCAGCACCATGTTTTATCTTGTATATCCATTTCAAATATACCACACTCTTGTTTTCTAGTTTGGGAACAATATCCCAATTATCATTCTTCATGATCAGATGATATTCTTCCATCATTGCTTCAACCCATTCTTTCTACTGTGCATCTTCCTCATAGATGGTGGGTTCTTGATCTACAAGATCACACATCAAAACTACATAACTGGAATATGGATTTGATCTTTTGCTGGTTCTTGTGGAGCCTTCTGGAGCTCCATATATTTCTCCTTATTGTATGATTTCTCTTTCAAGAGATATCCATAATAGGGGGCTCCTGAGGCTCTTGCATGTCATGGTATTATAATGCTACTATTTTAGGATATGGTTCAGCTTCTGTACTTCTTGGAGGTACATCCTCTTCATGTACTTATTCAAGATGACACCTTCTAGACTTCTTAAGAGCTGTCTCTTCATCAAATGTTACATCCCTACTAATATCCATATGATGGAATCCTGAAATGTATATCCTGAAAGATTTGGATACTTCACAGTATCCTACAAATATTCCCTTCTTTCCAGAAGGATCCAATTTGGTTCTCTTCTCTTTTGGAATATATACATGTACTGGGCAACCAAATATCTTGAGATGGCTTACTTCAAGTTTCTTTCTGGTATACATTTCTTCAAGAGTCTCGAATCCAAGAGCACTGTGAGATAATCTATTTTTCACATATACGGTTTTTCTTGCTTATTCATCCCATAGGTGCATAGGGAGGTCTTGGTCATGAATCATGGTCTTCACTGCTTCCATGATAGTTCTATTCTTTCTTTTTGCAACACCATTTTGTTGGGGATTATAGGGAGTGTTTAGTTCCCTCTTGATTCCTTCCTACTTACAGAATGCTTCAAATTCCTTTGAAGTGTTTTCTCCACCATTATCTGACCTCAGTGTCTTGATTCTCTTTTCGGAGTGGTGAGTCTATCAAGGATTTGAATTCCTTGAATTTCCCGAACACTTCACTCTTATCCTTCAAGAAGTATATACAAGTATTTCTTGAATAGTCATCAATAAATGTGACATGGTACTCATATCCAATCAAGGATATGGAGGGAATATGACCACATACATCATAATGGATTAGTTCCAATGTACCTTTGGTCTTTGTTTCACTTTTCGGAAAGGGATTCTTGATGTTCTTTCCCTTTGAACATCCCTTGCAGGTTTCCTCATGTTCGATCTTCAGATCTGCTAACCTTGTTACCACCTTGTTCACATAGGGAAATGCTTTGTAGTTGATGTGAGAAAGTCTCTTATGCCACATTTCACTTGAGTTGGTAGCCTCATGGACAAGGGTTGTCTCTGGATGTCCTATGAGCTTGTATAATCCTCCTTCTTCTTCTCCAATGACTACAACATCTTCAAGTGTCTTTCCTTTGGACCACATAAGTACTTTTCCATCTATAAAAGAAACTCTATATACTTTCTTATCTAGAGAAAAGATGGAAAGTAGGTTCTTTTTCAAACGTGGTACATATATTACTTCCTTCATCTTCATGGAAGTCCCAAAGTCAAGCTTGTAGCTTGTAGCTTGATTCACCAATACCTTTGATGGGATATTGATAGTCATATCCCAATGATACCTTCTGGGGAGAGTTCTTATCTTCAAGTTTTAACAGAGTTTTCTTCTTTCATTTCATGTTCTTAGAGGCACCACTATCAATAATCCATGTATCTTCTCCAGGTGTTATAGACCTAGAGAGTGTAGAGAATAACACATATTCTTCTACATCTTCACCTCTATTTTTCTTCTGAGGTATTTCTTCATTATCATCTTCAGCTATATGGGCATGATGTCTTTTGTTGTTGTTGTTTTTCTTTGGTGATGGACATTCTCTAGCAAGATGTCCTATCTTATGACAATTGTAGCATTGATACTTTGAGTAATCCTTCCTCTTCTTTTGGAATTTCTTATTTAAAGGCTTATGATTACTCTTCTTGATGTTTGATTGTTTTCTTCTTTTAGTATGGGTACCTAGGGCTTGATCACGTTCTCTGAGGAGAGCCTCTCTATTGGCTACCCTAGCTTCTTCTTGTAAGCAATCTTCCAATACTATGTCAAACTTCATACTTTCTTTCTGGCACATAGAGTCTGAATGAATGAGTCCCGAGGTCTAGTGAGACCATTGAAAGCATTCATAACTAGTTCATCCTCATCAAGGGTGTCTCCAATAGCACTTAGTTTCTCTTTGAACTGGGAGACCCTTGTGAAGTAATCTTGAATAGATTCTCCTTTGCTCATATTGGTTCCCTTCAATTGAGCTCTCAAATCATCTTTTTCTTGATGCTTCTTGCCTCATACATTCTTGAAAGTGCATCATACATTTTCTTAGGTGTCTTCTTATATGACACTCAAGGGATCAAGTGATCCTTAATAGAATCAACAATGATCCTCATTTCCTTGATGAGGTCTTGTTCATGCTTCTCCTTAGATTCATCTTATTTAGGTTTTGCAATATCATCCTTGATGTACTTCTCAAGTACATTCTCTTTCAAAATGAGACCAATAATATACTTCCAATCCAGGAAGTTTTCTAGGCCTTCCAACTTGTCCTCAAGCTTAGTGCTTGGGGCCATCTTGTCCAATATGCCACAAAAAATGAAATTTATCAAAATAAGAGGCTGACCTTACCAGTAGATGCACTTGAGGGAGATGATTTGGTTGATCCAACTATTTTCTAGAGATCCCAAATCTTCAGTATTCAAATCCTACTTGCAAGGTTGCAGCACTGCAAAAATTCTAGTTTTGTTTCACTGCAGTTTTCTAGTTCACTGTCAAACTAGGGTTTGTCTTTCCCAGAGATCCAAAAACCAAAAAATTTCAATCTAGGGCTCAATAGATGCACTCTAGGAGGGTGCAAATTTCTATGCAAGTTGATATTCAAAACTCCATCTTTGGTAGAAACCCAAATTTCTTCCGGAGATGGAGGAAAGAGAATTTCACCTTGTGAAAGTTGCTCTAATCAGGTTAGCTCTGATACCATGTTAATATTTCATATGCTAGATTAGATTCATTAGTGTTTCAAAACAAAATCATAGCAGCAGCATATTCAAAACCACTGATAGAAATACAATCACAAGATAGACACAATATTTATCATAGGAAACCCTCAAGGGGAAGAAAACCCAACAAAACTTCCTCTGTATAAGATGTATAAAAGACAACCCCCCAAAAATGTGTTCTCCTCCTTCTATTATGTTTCCCTCTATCTCTCTCTCTCCTATGCACTACTCAAGTGAGTGAGTCTGTGTTCAAATAAGAACCATAGCTCCTCTATTTATACACAATGAGTCAATTGACTTTTACCCTAGACAAGTCGGTCCCACTAACCTGTCTAGGGAGAATTCACCTAGGAAGAATCAAAACACTTTATTATATTATTTATTAGGGTTCTAAAGACCCAGAACAAAGTGGAGGCTTTACCTCATGACTCTATGATGACTGAATATAATAGCAACACCCCATCGAATGAATAGTACCATCTCCCTTGGGTTACATCAGTAAAATACATTTAGAGTATCCTTTGAAGTTACAATATTTCAATAGTTATGACTCCTTTGTCACTTGCACAAGTAGGGGCCTAGTCTTAAGTGATCCCGTCAATGCTTCTAGTTATGCTTATGCTTCACCAAGCTGCACCTTCAACTGGTATAACTGTTCATCATGTACCATACTTCCCAAAAATTGCATTACCTCTTCCAAAATTGTATGTACTACCTTTTCTAGTTCCACAATCTTTGTTTCCACATCCTTAATTGCTTCTTTCCTATCCGCAACTTGTTCGGCTGATGTTTGGGGTACCACCCTTGGCTGTAACTTCTCATTTCCTTCTGTCGGTATGCAACAAGTTTTACTAAGTGCAATGCATTTGATTCCACAAATATTTCCCGACTAACTTCAGGTGCCTCTTCTTCCTGGTTATCCACACAGTTGGGGACTCGATCTTTGGTTGTTCTTAGATGATTCACGCCATCTCCCTTGGTGACCCTTGCGATCTCGTGCTAGAAATGATATGCACCATTGCAACTTCGTTGTTCCTCGTCAATGTCACTCTTCATTCTAAATATTCCTCTTAGACAGCAAAATGGGTCGAACCATGCCCTTCATCCTGATTTTATAACCTCCAATCATCTCATGCGAGTGGATTTAATGCACCATTTCCAAATCCTCCATTGATTGACCACATGTTCCATCAATTTTTTAAATTTGTTTCACTCGTTCGTTATTAAATGTGGATTTTTCCACTTGGGTAGTCGCTTTGTCTAGTGTAATTGCTTCATTTATTTCATGATTTGACCAGTTCGCACCTCGTTAGGAGTCGATAAGCTCCAAACCTTATCATGGTTCAACTTTTCTTGTCTCTTTTCTTTATGTTGATGGACTTTTATCAAAATTTCTTCGATCTTTTTTTTTTTTTACTTGCACTGATGTTATCAATGGTATCATGTTGGGCTATCCCAATAGGGATTTAGCAAACTTTCGTTCACTATTTTTAGCAAAAGTATTCCATCTAGATTATTCAACTTTAGCACACCTCTGTAGGTAATGAAATGTATGACATAGGGACCAAGGCAATGTATCTCAAGCTTACTTAGGTGATTCACAAACTTGTTTTCATATATAAGAAACATATCCCCACACTAAAAATGTTTACTCTTTATGTGGCGATCGTTCCATGCATTCTATCAATGCCTTTCTACCTACTAATGAAATCCTGCAATAAAGTGATCCTCTTCCAGTTGCAAGAATTATGCCAATATTTCCTCGATTGCTCCTTCGTTTCCCATTTATGTTACTATTGCTATACGTAGACTAGGGACAATGTATTCCATGGTAATTATGACTTCTTTCCCATAAACCAACTTGAATGGTGTCTGACATGTCAGTAATTTTCATGTCATTCTATAGGACCAGAGTTTCGTAGGGATTTTCCAGATACTAATCATCGCGACCTATGTTACATACCTTAGTAAGGGAATTCTCCAATATCTTGTTGAATGATTCAATTGCTCTGTTTGCTTGCGGGTGATATGGGGCACTTCTTTTGTGATGTATCTGGAATTCCTCAATCATCGCTCGAATTGTATTATTGACAAAATGAATGCCTTGATCACTCAACAATATATTAGGACATCCAAATTGAGTAACCACATTGTCGAAAAGGAACCTTGTTGTTGTCGCAACCGTGAAATCCTTTATCGACATTGCCTAAGACCATCTTGTTAAATAATCAATAACAATGATGATGTATCTTACACCTGTTGTTTATCCTGGCGGGTTAATAGGTCCTATGAAGTATATTGCCCACTTATCGAATGGTTGTAGCATTATCTGAGGTACTAATGGCATCTCATCTCTACATGATGGTTTTACTGTTCTTTGACATACATCATAGCTTTTAGAGTAATCTGTCATGTCTCCATGCACTGTGGACCGCCATAATCCATATCTGAGTATCTTCCTAGTGGTTACACATCTTCCATAATGTCCTCCTGTGATGACATCATGTGCCTCTACCAACACTCTTTCATGTTCATGCAAAAGGACATATCGACAAACAATTTCATCTGACCCCATTTTGTATCACTTTCGTGTGATTAGTTTAAATCAATGGCTTTGATGACTAGTTGTTTCTTCTAATTGGTAGTGAATTCCTCAGGGGCTTTCCCTGTTGCCAAAATATGGAAAATATGTTCGTAATGGTCATCAACCATTCTGACTCTAAATAGTTGTGCATTAGGTAATCTGTCCTTGATGTTTCCTGGTTCTTCATATGATTCTATTCTTGACAGATGATCGGGCCCTACGTTCAAATGTACCAGTTTCACAATTATTTCAAATTCAAATTCTTGGAACAACCAAAACCATCGACAAATATCCCCCCCAACAAAGGCTTATTGACCAAGTATTTCAACTTTGAATGGTCATTAAACATCTTCAAGTTCCCTCCTAATAGGTAATGGCAGAATTGTTTCAACACATATACCATTGCCAACCCTTCTCTTTATGTCGTTGTATATTTTTTCTCCATAGTGGACAAATTCCAACTTGCAAATGTGATCGGGTGGTCGATTGATCCTTCTCCTAGTTTGGATAATATCACTCTCAGTGCTATTGGTGAAGCATCGACATGGACATAAAACTTCTTTATGCAATCTGGAAAAACTAGTATTGGTGTTGCGACCATTTTTTGCTTTAGTATGTCGAGGCTCATCCGGCAGTCATTGTTCCATTCAAACTTCGCATCTTTCTTTAATAACTTCTCCATCAGTGCAGTAATTGTTGCATATCCTCCTATAAACCTCCGATAATATATTGTGTGGCCCAATGTCTCCCTCAACTATTTTATTTCCATTGGTGCTAGTAGGTCGACAATTACTGCAATCTTGGTGGGGTCGACCAACGTACCTTCCTTGCATAAATTATGTCCCAATAGGATTCCAAATGGTGCACAAAAGATACATTTCTTCAGATTTAGTGAAATCTGATGGTGTCGACACCTTTACAACATCAATTGAAGGTTTGTAGTGTGGTCCTTTACTAGGACATAAACAGTCTAGTCATCCATATCGACTGCTAGGAACTTATGAATGAAATCTTTGAAAGAAGCTACAACTAACCTTGAAAAAATTGTGGGCACATTCTTGAGATTGAATGACATCACTGTGTACTAAAAACATCCCCATTCTATTGTGAATGTGGTTTTATGTCGATCTTCCTTTTTTATCCTTATATGGTGATATCTTGAAAATCCATCCGTGAACAAGTAGAATTCCTGTCCTCCTACTCCTTCCAGTACTCCATCGGTAAATGGCATGGGAAATGAATCATGAATACTTGTGTCATTTAATTTCCTCATATCAACGCATATCTATATTTCCCTTGTATTCATGTCCTAAATTACCATCAGACTGATCCATTCTAATTCTTCGATAGGATCGATAATCCCTACATCCAACATTCATTCTAATTTGGCCTTGAGGCGCTCTTTGTATCTAGGATTAAACCTATATGCTCCATGATTTACCGGTTTCGCATCAGGTTTCATAGGAATATTCATTTCTCCCAAGTCCCCTGAAACACCTTTCATCTCAGAAAACTTTGTCGGAAATAAATCCCAAAACTCATGTAGTAGGTCGGCAACCTTCCCCATTGTCAAATCATCCCAATAATCTCCAATAATAGCAAACTTTTGGTCTTCCATTGTCCCAATATTGACCTTATTTATCTTCAACAATTGCTTGAATTTGTCGAACATTATTTTTAGGGCTTTGATGTCGCGGATTCATTTTGACTCCAGAGCATATACTGCTCTTGTATCATCTTCGTCATCAGCTTTTCCCTACACATTGTAACACTCCATCATCAGCTACAGTCTTGGTGTCCAATGTGGTCACATCGGTAGTCCAGTTGGAACTATCTCCAATACCTTGTCCTTGATTACCAGTAACGCACTATGGATGAATGGATTTTCTTTCTCAAAACTGAAAGTATTGTCGAAGCTAGTAGTCAGTTCTTCCCAAGTTGTTTTTTCTCGTTGCAATTCTACGAAGGCATACCATATCTGTGGTGTTTCTTCTATTGTGTGGATAAACACATGAACCCATTCCTCCTTTTCCCTCAATTTCCATGATGTCTGACATGTTACCAAATGGTCTCTTAGATTAATTATTTCGTTTTATTTCTTTCCTTGGAAGTATTCATTCTCCCCAAATCGAACTTCCATCATTCGTCGACATATTTGCCATTTTTTCTATCGATGTTTCATGTGTAGCCCACCAACTTGTCGGAGTAGACTTTAGTTATTTTTCCAATTCCAACACGTGTTGTGGTTCTTATACTATATCTTTAAATTTTCCTATGAATACTACCAAGTTAGGTTGTCCTTCATATGTTGGAAGATCAAATACTCCTATCATAGCTCCTCCTTTTGTTACTACGCTGAAATATAATGGTTGAATCCTTAGTTCAGTTGATATCTTATGCACGTTTGGACCAGGATTCTAATTCTAATTTGTATTCTAGTTCGGTTGTGGTTGTTGTTCATTCTTAAATTTCCATTTCGTAATTAGATGTGGGAATTCTTTGACAGTGTGATTAGATGCACTACAATACGTACACTGAGATACTATATTTGGAAGGTCCCTCTGATAGTGTCTGAACACTCCACAATTATAGCAGGTAACCGGTCCTTGAACTCGACCAAAAGTTCCTTCATGACCAAATACTTTGTTATGACCTCCACAAAATCCCTCTCTAAATCCCCCTTGTTGTTGATACGACAACTAGTTGTACTGTGGTTGGTTGAATTTTTGTTACGGCTGATTATACTGCGGTTGTGGTTTATTATACTATGGTTATGGTTGATTATACTATGGTTTCGATTGATTATACTACAGTTGTGGTTGAGGTCTTTCTACTGGTCATTTATCTTCTCCTTTAATAAAGTATGTATCCATAGTTATTTCTTCGAGAAAACCATAAGCTCTGTAATACTTTTCTTCATGACCTACTAACTGACAGAATTTGCATAAAAGATTAGCTAGTTTCGACACAACCTTTTGTAAGTACACACATTCCTTTGACTGATTTCATTTTGTTTGACAAATTCAACACTAAGGCATTCCTCCTTGACTCAATTGATTCGACGCCCTCGACTGTAACTATTCACAGAATTTGGGACACTAATCCTTATGATTTCCTTCAGATCGACATTGACTGTACCATATCTCTTCACGGGCTGATTTTCCCTTCTTAATATCCTGTAGTTAGATAGTAAAGTTCAAAAACAATGACTGGATATGGCTCATGCCAATCCCTATTTCGTCGACTAGTGAAGCCTCCAACTTCATTTCAATTTAGAGGGATTCTGCTTGGGATGTGATCTTATGTTGCATCAGAGGCCTACAAATGCGAGGTACCAAGGCTATAATGAACCATCATTTATGATGTACATGACTCATTCCAAAGCTAACCTTGGCAATCAGATTTTTGAATCACTGATCGAAATCCCACATTGATTTATTGGGTAATTGCTTTATTTAGTTTAGCTCTATAATATACTGTGATTTTTATTTTGGTTTCTTAAATTCCTCGATCACTCTTGTCCTGATTTGTGATAGAGTTTTCTTTAGATTCCCTATTGGTACTTATACAATATTCATATACAATTCCAACACTTGACCCCGAAAGGTCGTTGCTAGCTATCCTTTTTTGATATCATCATCTTGTACTTGTTTCACTATCCATATTGCTTCACATAATAACTGATATTGCTTGGGATCCTCAGTTCCATTACACATAAAAAAGGGTAGCTTTATGTCATCACCCGCCATCTTGGGTCTTCTCCCAGTATTTGTCAATCTGCTACTATTACCACTGTGTTGAGACACAAGAAAAACTTGCAAAGAAATCGCGTTTCTTCCTCCTAAGTTTGGCATGGTTCACATATTTGTAGGTACATTGTAGATTTGGGTTGGTCCTTCCTCCGGTTTGGGGGTATCCTGGTCGTTTCCTTCATAACTGTAGGGTTGCTTAGTCCCTTTTGGTCCCTTCTCATAGTTTTTTGTTCCAGTTGGATAAAGACACTCCTCTGTCCTCCTCCTCTCCTCTTATCGAAACCTCACCCCACTTTGCAAGCGACCACACTCTTTCACTACTTCCCTCATAGTATCATTGTGACTCCCATCCATCTACCATGTATCATTCCATTAAACCCGTATCTTCCCAGTACCCACATACTCTGCACACTAGGGATTTAATCATCGAAATTCATCTTTAATACCCCCTTTTCATAGATGAGCATCTTGATCCACAATTGCAACGACAGTAACAATATTCCCCTTGGTCCCTTAAAAAGTTTCATTTCTACGTCATTCTAACATTTAATTGTATCGACAATAAAATTAGTAATGTACCCTTCCAAAATTCTATCTATCCACACGACAAAAACCCTTGAAGCTTTGTTATTCACCTTATGCAACTGTTGGATTAGTTCCTGAGTCCACTGTTCAGCCTTTCCTCATTGGAAATTCTTCTTATGAAAAGTGATTTGTGCCAACCATTCATACAGTACTATTGGAAATTCAGAGAAGAATATCTCATGAATATCATAGAAGATGCACTTTCCCTCCCAATCCTTTGTCGACCATCTCGGGTTCTAGTTTTCTTCTTCTACAAAATCCCAGTCCATCTTATCAAAGAAATATTGGATTCCTGGTTTCTTTGGATGCCATAGCATGTCCTCTCCTTTCCCACACTATGGTCCCAGCAACGAAACCATTTGTTGACACGGTTATGCAAACAAGGGTTCACCTCGTGTTGCTATCAACAACCATCGATACAGACTTCCTAGACATTAACCCGAAAATGTTTTACTCTTTCCAGCAACACCTACATAGAAGGTACAGTCTCACCCGAGATGTCTGAGGGAGGGATGTAGGAACCATGTTTCCACAATAGGAAGAGGATGCACCTTTTCTCACACTCATTCACAACATCACCCAAAGATACAGGATCATAACAAGATAAAATGGAACCACACCATTAACCAGACCTACTTATCATCATAATCCTTATTCACATTAACACATTCACCAGTTTTACTTATCAGTTTTATATTTATTCACATCAACACATATTCAGATCGACATAAATATCGATGTACATTAAGCTAATAAGTACTGCAGTAATTCACATCATTCACATAGAAGTAAAAGATAAAAACCCAAACATAGCATAATGATTCCTCATTCCTCATTAAATTATTTGATACATCATAGATCAATAGAGTTATAAATCAACAATGCCGAAAATATGCTACAAAAACATAATCTGTACCAAAAACATCCTTAGATACAAAAAAATACGCAGGTGTGAAACATTACAACCCAAAAGATATAAAAAATGTCGATCACTAAGACACAATTCATAAGAATCATTCAAGGAACCATGTTCTCCACTACCCAATGTTATCTTCAAGATTTACAATCGTAATTCTACTTCTAGGCTCACTTTGTCGTTACAAAATGGTCCACTTGACCAGTCGGTAACTAACTTAACCAAAATCTCCTTATTTGTTTCCTTCTTTACCCTTCGTGACTGCCTTTTGTCCTTGTCGAAGCCCTTTCCGTCGTTGGAGGTACCAGACTTTATGCACTCTAACCCATTTCCATCATATTAATTACTCATAGAACTACACATCATCTCATCCGACTTTGTGAGAGTCCATTCAAGTTCATCTTCTATTAGTTCGTTTGACATGTTGAAGAGTTCACGTCTCTCCATATTTAAGAAATTGAATTTAATTTATGAAGTTAAGTTGTTAGGTAGAAATTAATTTTAGTATTTACTGTAAGTCGATAGCTTCCAAGAGAAGCCAATTTTATTCTTTGAAAATGAAGAAGAAGTGTCACGTCCCCGACCCTTCGACTGGGCAAGAGGACGCTACGATACATCAAATCATCCAGGAATCTATCCCCATGAACATGAACATACATACATATAGTGTTGAAGCATGATACTTAAAAACATAAAACATATTACGAAGCATAATCTTTCATATACACAACGGAAGCAAAACATATCAATCAACACTCATGCATATATAGATCAACATTTAACATGTATATCATCATTCATCAATGGTAATATGATTGCAAACACAATTTAGGCAAGAATACTTATCTTATAAAGAACTTGTTCCGCAACCAGCTATGTCACTGCAACGTTCCACCCAACCATAGGCCCGCGTGCTCTTTAATCTCTCAGCAATGCTACCACCCCCGAGCCGGGCATGATTCCCCAAGGAATAAGGAACTAACATGCTTACACATAGCCAAGGATAACACCACCACAATGGTACACAGTTCAGCCAAGCCAACACAGTTGGGTTTATCAAGCGAAGAACAGATCGACCAAGCCAACAAAGTTGGGTTTATCAGGCCATCCAAGATTTGGGAAAGGCTAAATGCTAAGTTGGTGAGCTCATTGAAGAGATAAGGACACATACACCAAAACTAGTATGACTTCTAGGACACCCACACACACCCAACACAAGGAAATCAATCCTTTCTTTGTAATGCAGTCCCTCAGACCCTGATTGCCCTTCCAGTGCTATTCAAGGGTTGTGGAGAAGAAAGCCATCCCACTAGCTCTGTTTGTGTGGTTCCCAAACACACCAGGATTTTCAAGCACATCAGGCCTTCATCACCACTCCAATGCAGTCCGAAGACCAACCACTATGTTCATGCAACAGCCAACTATTCGAGCTTTAACAGGGGAAAACCATGTCTGATTCATTCTTGGCCCTATCGTGGCCAAAATGAGTCAATAGTAACCTGCAACTACTCCCAAAACATGAGGGAGAACATAGCCAGTAAAATGTAGGTGATTTCACAGCAATCGAAGAGCATGGGGAAACCACGGCCTCGGCTCAACAATGAAATGGCAGCCAAAGTTATTTAGCCCGAAAGTGGAAGAGTAAACAGACTCTCAGCCTGGGCAGAAGGAAAAAATCCAACCTACAGTAGCTAATTCACAAGGGATATCGCACCCAACAAAATATGGAAAACAATATCCCATGAACAATAATAGAAACCACAGCAACCCTTCACATTCCGGCAATGGTGTAGGAAAAAACGCCAACTCTATGCATGATCAGGAGGAAAGAACACAACCACAGACTGGTAAAATGGTAAGAGAGAGAGGAAGGTGAACCCCCAAATAAGAAATCACATGCACCTTAACTCAGCTCCACATGAGGAAGATGAACTGGCTCCCTCACGTCCCTATGTGAGAGTGAACCCCAATGGCCAAGAGAGTGGCGTAATGATGGTTTCCTTACCCACATGAAGGTGGAGAGACAGTTGGTGGAGTGAGCATGTGGCAAAGACTGACAGTCCTGCCACCCTCCACTTCTAGCAATAATTGCCTGAACAACTCAGCAGAACATTAAAGTGCTGGTTGGATGAGATAAGGGAAGGTGAGCAAAACACACAGGGTGCTGACACATGGCTTTTCTCCCCATGGCTCAAGGTTTAGCATTCCTCACTCCTTATCCTTAGGAATCATGCCCCTTCTCAATTTAGTTGCAGTGAACATAGATGGTTGGGTTATTTAATTAAAAATGCATAGTTACATGACGCCACCATTTAATATATGCAGTATGTCCCGATATACCATTGATGACCATTCCAATATGAATCATAACATAACTAAATCAATGGTGGGGCCTTTGCCCTTAGCTCCTCACCATGATTATTTACAACACATGTATCATTTATATTAATGCAAATGGGGTCAAAATTGGGGATGTTACATTCCCCTCCCCCTTCAATAGCACTGTCCTTAGTGCTTTACAAAATTTGAAAAAAATGCTACACTGGTACCGCCTCAGTGTTCCGCAGGATTGACCAAAAATGAATGTGCCAATTTCATGGCATCCTCCAACTCCCACGTAGCCTCTTCAAGTCCATAGTGCTCCCATTGCACCTTTACCTGCCCTATGGCTCAGTTCTGGAGCATTGTGACCTTCCTGTCAAGGATGCGCATTGGCTGGATTTGGAACTCTCCCTCGGGTTCCACCTGAATCACATCCCAATTTATCACATGGTTAGGATCATGTACATATTTCTTAAGCAAAGAAACATGAAAAACATTATGAGCTCTAGTACTAGCAGGCAATGCAAGTCTATATGCAACAGGCCCTATTCTTTCAAGCGCTTCAAACGGCCCACAATATCTTGGTGACAGCTTGGCACAACTCCCAAGCTTCAAGGAACTCTTTTTTCCCCTCACTCTGAGGTACACGTGATCCCCAACACTGAACTCTCTGTTCTTCCTGTGCTTGTCTGCATAGCTTTTCTGTCTGTCTTGTGCTACTTTTAGATTCTTCCTGATCTTTACAACCTCTTGCTTCATTTCCTTGAGTAGTTCAAGTCCAAGCACAATCATGTTCACTGGGTTATCCCAAGTCACTGGTGTCCTACACCTTCTTCCATACAAAGCTTCATACAGAATCATCCCCAAGGATGCCTACTGTCCATTATTATAAGAAAACTCTACCAAGTGTAAGTAATCTTCCCACTTGGTTGATTTGTCCATCACATACATGTGAAGCATATCTTCAAGCACCTGATTAACTCTTTATGTCTGCCCATCTATCTGAGGATGGTATGTAGTGCTGAAGTTTAGGTTTGTACCCAAATCAGCAAACAATCCCTTCCAGAAATTGGAAGTGAACTTGACATCTCTATCAGAGACTATTTCCTTCAGCAACCCATGCAATTTGAAAATCTCCTTCATGAAGATCTTTGCAATATCATCCATCTTATGCATAGAATTTACGGGTATAAAATGCACTGCCTTTGTCAACTTGTCTATCACAACCATGATGGAGTCATGTTGTCTCCAAGTCATCAGCAATCCTGTAATAAAATCCATGGAAATAAATTCCCATTTCCATTCTGGAACTGGCAAAGGCTGCAACAAAACTACTGGATGTTAATGCTCAACCTTTACCTATTGACATTTCATGCACCTTGAAATGTATTCAACCATGTCCTTTTTCATTCTTGGCCAAAAGTACTGCTTTCTAGCTGTAGCAATTGTCTTTTGGTACCCTGGGTGACCAAAATACGGATCTTGATGGATTTCATCCATAACAACTCTCCTCAAATCTGCTACATTCGGAATATAAATTCTGCCTTTGTAGGTGAGAAGTCCATCTTCTTCCAATTTATATCCTTCATTCCTTTTCTCAAGAATTTGATGCTGCAATTTGTCTTTTACCTATTCATACAATTCATCTCCAGCAACATGATTAACAACCTGCTACCTCAAATCTGATTAGAAAATACTAAGAGATGCCACATGCATTTCTTGTACCGTCCTACTGAGTGCATCAGCTGCCTTGTTTTCTTTTCCATTTATGTGATTGATTTTGAAATCAAACTCACAGCCATCTCACTTGCCTAGCATTCAGAGTAGGATGATCAAACAAATAATTCAATCCACAGTGATCTGTTCTGAGTTCAAATCTTCTACCCATCAAGTATTGTCTCCACATCTTGAGAGAATGTACTATGGCTGCAAACTCTAGGTCATGAGTGGCATAGTTCTTCTCATGCTCTTTCAGCTTTCTTGACTCATAAAATATTACGTGGTTGTCCTGCATAAGGACTCCTCCAAGCCCTTGTTCGCATGCATCGGTACATACCAAAAAATCTTTCTCTAGGTCTGCAACCTTCAATACTGGTGCACTGGTGAGAATATTCTTCAACCGCTGGAAGCTTTCTTCACACTTCAAAGTCCATTCGAACTTTACACCCTTCCTTTAAAAAGAAGTGATGGCATGTGGAACCTTGGAAAATCCTTCAATGAATCTCCTGTAGTATCCTGCAAGTCCCATAAAAGATCTTATATCCGTCACTTTTCTTGGAGTAGGCCAATTCATAATGGCTTCGATTTTCTTAGGGTCTACTGATATACCCTCTTCTGAGATAACGTGACCCAAGTACTAAATTCTATCTCTGTAGAAGTCACACTTGCTTAGTTTTTCATACAGCTGATGTTCCCTAAGCACTTGTAATTTCATTCTCAAATGCTCTTCATGTTCTTCCTCATTCTTAGAATAAACAATAATGTCATCAAGGAAAACAAGAACAAACTTGTCCAAATACTTACTGAAGACGTTGTTCATAAGGCACATAAATGTAGCTGGTGCATTTGTGAGGCCAAATGGTACCACTACAAACTCATAACGTCCATACCTTGTCCTGAAGGATATCTTATGAATGTCTTCATCCTTGATTCTCACCTGATGGTAACCATACCTCAAGCCAATCTTGGAAAATACCTTTGCTCCTCTCATTTGATCAAAGAGGTCATCAATCCTAGGAAAATGATATTTATTCTTCATAGTAACCTTGTTCAATTGTCTGTAATCAATACATAACTTGAGTGTACCATATTTCTTCTTTACAAACAGAACCGGTGCTCCCCAAGGAGACACACTCGGTCAGATATACTTATTTTCCAATAACTCTTGCAGTTGCATATTCAACTCTAGTATCTCCAGTGTACTCATCCTGTAGGGCGTCTTGGAAACTGGTGCTGATCCTGGCACAAGAGCAATGGTGAAATCAATGTCCCTCTTTGGAGGAAGCCCTGGAATCTCATCAGGAAACACATCCTTGAATTCCTGTAACACTTGATAGTCCTCCAACCTAGGGGTTTCATCTCCTGTTGGTTCCAGGATATGAGTTGCATACAACTGGCAACCTTTCCTACATAACTTCTTCAACTACATTGCTGAAACCTGTCTTACTGAAATTACCTTTGGAATAACTTTCACAATTACTCGGTTTCCTTCTTCATCCATGCATCCATGCATTCACTCGGTGAGCTTATAACCAATCCATTCCAATGAGAATATCATAGGAACCAAGTGGTAGAACATTCAGATCTACACAAGTGCTCAATCCATTCATGACCAATGGACATTTCTCTACCACTTCACTGACCTTTCTCTTAGTTCTAGTGGCTAGCTGAACTAACCAAGATTTCCTATGCTTTACCTTCTTAAAAGCACAAATATCCACTACTCTAGGAGTGATGTAACTATGAGTGGAACCAGGGTCAATCAAAACAGAAACAGATTGTTCAACAATCTTACCTACAACTTCAACCATAGTTGACTGATGATCTGCCTGGCGGTCCTCTAGTGCTGCATAAATTCTAGGGACTGCTCTTGCTACTTGACCCACTATTTCTACTCCCTGAATGCTATAAGCCGGTCTTGCACTTTCATTCTCAAGTGGACAATATTTGCGCAAGCGGGGTCCTTCACATTTCACACATTTGAGTGGACCTTTATTCTGACGTGGCTCTTTAGGCTTTCCACCCGTCACTCCAACTGGATTACTCGCAGCTTGGGATGGCTGCTTCTGCTAATTCCTGAATCTAGAAGGTTTGAAACCTTTCCTCCTTTGTTCAAACTTCTCATTCTTCTTGTCCTTCCATGCCTTATGGTAATCAGGTTTACCTTTTCTTTATTCATAGCAATACTTAGCCTTCCTTATTGCTTCTTCGAAATTTCTTTGTTCATAGCAATACTTAGCCTTCCTTATTTCTTCTTCGAGATTTCTTTGTTCATAAAACTCAATTATATCTTTGTATGCTTGAGGCAATCCACTCAGAAACCATTGGATATTCACTTTTTCATCTCTGATGTACCAGACGTAACTCAGCAATTCCAAGAACTTATTGGCATATTCATCCATGGTCTATTGTCCCAATCTCAGCTCATGGAACTCCTTAATCTTGTCATCATAATACATGTCAGAGAGGTATTTCTGCCAAAAATACTTCTTGAATTGTTTCCACTTCAGTTTCCTTTCATTGATCCCCTTTACTTGCTTGAAGTGTTCCCACCAAAATGATTCTCATCCATTCAGATTGAATATGGCAACTCTTTCCTTCATGTTTCCTGAATAATCCTGCACTTGAAAGTACTTCTTTATCCCAAGAATCCAAGCTTCAACTTCTTGTCCCTTTTTATCTCACCATCAAATGTAGGAGGTTTAGCTTTCCTAAATTCTTCTCGAGAGCGATCCCTATGGTGCCTTCTTCTTTTACTTTTATGAGCAAATGAACTTGTATCCCCACTGGATTCTTTAGAGCCAGATGATCCAGTAGAAGTTCTTCTCCTTCTCCTAGTGTTGCTCTTAATGCCTTCCAGTCTTGATGTATCTCGTCCAAAATATATCTTTTTCTGAAAGTCTGACAAACTCTACAATATGGTAGAATTCAACTGATGCTGCTCTTCCTGGGCTTTAACCAAGCTTCTCATGTTGGCTGCAACCTTGGACGGTGTCCCCTGGAATATCCTTCCATTAGACTCTATGTCATCATTTCCATTATGGACATTTTCTCCCATGGCATCTTCTGCTCGCCCATAAGAATCTGGAGCATCATACCCATCATGGGTTCTCATGACTGAACCACCTCTTGCTTTACCACACTATTATTTCTGGAGTACTGCTCTTGGAAGTTGTCTATAATTCTGCAATGTGTTAGTAGCAAAATGTTATATGCATATCATTAATATAAAACCAAAACTACTTACCTTCCTCTTCTGGAAATTCATAAAACACAATTTTGCTTAAAACACAAAGTTTTTCTCTCTTACTTTTCAGCCGTATGACCACTGATAATCTGCTGAAATCTGCTGAAAACCTACTGAAAGACGGTCGAAAACTGCTTGAAAAATTACTGAGAAAATCCTTCAAATACCGAAATTTCCTTACCCCAATCAGACCTCTTCCCAACTATCTTTCTGATTCTTCGGTGGTCAAAACACCTAGTTCATCGGTGGTCTGTTCATTTATTTCTCTCTGGTGTTTCGACAGCAAACCAACAAAACTCCCAATATGCATCGACAAGAAAATTGACTGTTCATCGGGTACATAGTCCCTTGAGTAGCCGCAACAGCGAAGAGTGATCTTAAAATAGTTTCCGCAGACATCTATCGGCTAGTTGCTTGTCCATTTTCTTTTGCCGTGTTGGCTTGTAGTGGTTTGTCATTCCGTAATGGAGGCCAACAATTCTGTTATAATTTCCATGGGACAAATCTTTGTCGACGGTCAGGGAAGCATCCTATAGTGGTCGAAATAGTTCATATCTGAAAGTTTCAAACCAAAATTCACTAAGTCAGATGGCAGATCTAACTGAAGAGAGTTGGAGATGGAGCCTGGATTCAGACAAGGTTCAAGGGCCGAGGAATATTAGATCAACTAAAATTTGCTTTGTTCCCTAGTGGAGTCACCATATTTGTTATCAGGAATATTGCGCCTTCTGCGAACAAAAGTTGTTCCTCTGGTTTGAATGGTTCAGATCTAGAACAAATGAGTGAACGAAAAAGGATGAAGACCTTCCCTAAATGCTGTAAACACCTGGAATACTACTTTGATCATGAACCTCTATACCTGCAAACATGTCAAATAAACAAGCACATCAAAGCTACCATAAAATCTTCTACGCATCCATACTAGTGACTAAGGAATCTAGTAACATATACATGCGAAATCAAAACAACAAAGATGTGGGATAGAAATCAGATTTGGATTAAGAATGAATGAAGAAGCTTTCAACCATTTTCTTAGTGTCGACAAACTCCTCCACAATACAAACACTTCATCCCCAAAAGCTCCAACTTGCTCTCTATGCTCTCCAATGATTTCGACTAGGTAGTAAATTCAATAGCATAACAATACTTTTCATTTCTCCCCCTCAACTATGGATATGAGTTTGTATTTATAGGGCTCAATGGATAGGGATAGTTGAGAGAATTGTGGGTGAGGTGGCTCCAAGATCCTACCAAGGGGGATATCGAGCTCAAACTAACCCATATTGATAGGGATAAGGGAGGACACGAGGTTCATGATCTAGAAGCCTCAAGAAACTTCTCTTTTTCCCATTTTACCCATGGTACTGCTTTTGTTCCCTTATGACAGAGCGGTTTAGATGAGAACTGCTTTAAGAACAAAGCCTATAGGTGGTGGCACCGCTTCTCTATAACAGGACACAGGCATTGCTGAAGAAGGTACTGCTCATCAGCCAAAGGGTAAGCACGATGCTAGGTTTTTTCAAGTAGAATTAACATCTAGAGCAAGTTTCCACTCCAAGTTTTGGGATTAAGGGCAAACACAGGGGTTAAGGATCTCATCACATGCTAATGATAGGATTTAGGCATAAAAATGGAGATTATGAGTGAGAGCAAACCCGTATGGGAAGATCATCATCATCGATATTCTTTTCTTCCCAACGCCACTTCGGTAGTTTTTGATTTGGAAACACTTATCAGTACTGATATTGTCACCCATCCGCAAACACCTGTATTGTCGCAAAATATAGAATCTGAAGGAAACTTATGCAACATTACTAAAACAACCCCAATTGACATATCAATCAAACCCAGAACCATTGAGCATGTTCATGTATGGAAAAACTGCTCAATAGAAGAAACTGAAGCATATGGAGCAATATTCAAGGAATTTCGAGATATTTTTTCCTGGACTTATGAATAAATTCCTGGGATAGACCCGTCTATCGCGGTTCATGAAATTAAATCCTATCCCACAGCAAAACCTGTCAGGAATAAATTACGCAAAGTCCATCCCCCGAAGGCAGTGGCTATTAAAGCCAAAGTAGAGAAACTTATGAAGGTAGGATTTATTTATCTTGTACCCCTAATGGAATAGGTATTGAACATTGTTCCTGTGAAAAAAAAGTAGGGCACCATTAGAGTCTCCATCGATTTTCGAGACCTGAATTAAGCTTGTCCCAAAGACAATTTTCCGACTCTGCATATCAATTAGATTATCGACAACTATGCTGGAAGTGTCATCTTCTCGTTCATGGATGGCTTTTTTTGCTATAGTCAGATTGAGATATTGCTGACCAATCAACACAAAATGGCATGTATATGCTTGTGGGGAACTTTTTGCTATAAGAAGCTACATTTTGGCCTTAAGAACACCAGAGCTACATTCCAGTGTTCCATGTCCTATGTATTTCACGATATTAAAAACATTGTGGAGTCGTACCTTGATGATCTCCCAGTGCATTGACAACAATGGGACGACCACCCTAGGAATATTAGAGACATTTTTCTGAGATGTCATCATTATAACATATGACTCAATCCACACAAATGTTTTTTGCATCTGGATAGATCCGTTGAGGATTGTTGTTGGATTGGCCCTACCTTCCCCAACTAATCTTGTTGAACTCCAAAGTTTGCAAGGAAAGGAAAACTTTCTCCGTCGTTTCATTTGCAATTTCGCTGAGAAAATGCATGGTTATATGCATCTCCTAAAGAAGAACACTCCATTATTCTGGGATGACCAGGCCTAGCAAGCCTTTGATAATATTAAGCACGCTCTGACTCATTCACCCATGATACACCCCCTGGATTATTCAAAGGATTTTCTCTTGTATGTTTGTACCTCCACTACTACCATTGGAATGGTTTTAGCACAAGAAGATCCCAACGGTCAGAAGCATGTGATATATTACGCCAGTAAGAATATTATTGATTTTCAAACATGATACTCACATTTGGAGAAGTTAGAATTGGCTACTGTCATTGATGTTCAAAAATTCTGTCATCACATCCTTCTTCGCACTACCACGGTCCTTGAAAATCAGAACCATATGTACTACATGCTAACTCGCAAGGTGCTAGGGGGGAAATATTCTCATTGGATAATCATCCTACAGGAATTCGACCTTGAGTTTACCAAGGCCACTTCAAATAAATCCTTGGTATTTGTTGAGTTGATGTGTGACCTTCCCTATGCTTTGATGGATACTGAGCCCAGTGATTCATTTTCAGATGAATTTCTATTCTTAATAAGCACAACCGACCCATGGTATGGATATTTAATCATTTATCTCCAAACTCAAAGATTTCAACCCAACATATCCCATGATGATCGTTGCTGTATCACCATGCGAAATACTACCTTATTGTAAATGATACATAGTATATACATGGTATCGATTCCATTCTCCGACGATGCCTTACTCATGAAGAGGCTAAACAGGTCCTTAATGATTACCACTCTGGAGCATGTGGTGGTCATCATTTTGGGATGGTTGCAGCCCAGAAAATCCTTCACGCTGGCTATTTCTGGCCTTCAATCTTCAAAGACGATAATGAGGCTGTTAAGAAATTTCCACCCTGCCAATGCTTCTATCTGAAAAAGTGCACCCACCCTGCTCCTTTACACCCTGTCATTGCAATTTTCCCTTTTTCCAAATGGCAAATTGATTTTATGCATTGTAAGCCTACCTTAGTCGGGGGGCATGGTTACATCATCGTAGGCATAGATTACTTCACAAAATGGAATGAGGCTATTCCTACAGATGTAGAGGATGGTAATATTTCTGCCCTCTTCTTATTTAATCACATGATAGCTAGGTTCGGAGTCCCATAGTCTATTGTCACTAACCATGGATCACATTTCCAGAATTAGGTGATTACTGAGTTAAGTACCAACTTGGGTTTTCATCATGAAAACTCAACACCTTACTATTTGCAGGCTAATGGTTAGGTAGATCACATTAACAAATTTTTGAAAACCATGCTGCGGAGGATGGTTGGAGACCATAAATCCAACTGCAACCTGACTCTCTTTTCCACCCTTTGGGCTTACAGGACTTCGATCAAAACAATGACCAGTTTTACACCATTCCAGTTAGTTGATGGACTAGAATCTCTCCCTCCTATCCAATGTCAAATTCTATCACTAAAACTTGCAGTAGAACTCCTACCAAACACTTCCACCATGGAAGAGAGATTTCTATACCTGACTAATATTAACGAAACTAGAAGAGATGTCGCCCGAGCTAATGAGGCACATAAGAAACGCGTCAAGGCCGAGTATGATAAATCTATCCAACCTCAAGTTTTCAATGAAGGTGACCTATTTTTGACCTATGATTAGAGACACGATAAACTAGGTAAAGGGAAGTTCGATTCAATGTGGTATGGTCCCTTTATCGTCAGCAAAGTTTTAGAAAAACGATCTTACAAGCTCATAGATTATGATGGGATACCCTTCCGGAAACCTTGCAATGGGTTGTACCTGAAGAGGTACTATGCTTAAATTATTTTTGTATGGTATCTTGTATATATGTATATTATTGGCTTTTAGTGTGTTATGTCTTAATTTAGTATGGTGTTGAGTTTAGTGTCCAAATTGTTTACACCACGTTTTGGTTATGCAGATCGGATGGCTTTTTACGGTTTTGTTGATGGTACTTTCCATCATACCCTGAACCTTGCTTCAGTTGCTTGGGTTCTCTATTCCTCGGACCATGAACTAACCAGTTTAGGAGTGGTTTGCATTGGTCTCACTACCAACAACATAGCTAAGTATCAGGCAGTAATAGGTCTATTCATTGAGGTTGCATCTCGAAACATTAACGACTTGGTAGTGTTTATGGATTCACAATTAGTGGTTTGTCATATAAACCATGTTTATGCCATCAAAAACCTTGTACTCCTTCGTTTATTTTAGAGAGTGTGTTTATTAGAAAGGTCATTTGACTGTATTACTTATAGGCATGTCCCTAGGTCAGATAATATGGTTGCTGATTCATTAGAAAACTGCATCCTATACTGGTATATTTCCCATTCATAACTTGTAAAATAAACATGGTTCATTGTAAAATAAACTATAAATGACACACAAAAATCATGTAAATATAATTCCCATTTGAGACATAGAAACACCAGTGATAAGTATGTATATATATAAAGTATTTTTTACAAAAATGTGGTCATGAGACCCCGTCTAAAGCACTGTGGCTTTCAGGAAATACAAAATCATACAAAAAAACATGAAGCTAGTAATCTTTTAGTAGTACACCATGCAATCACTATCTAGTGATTCTCATGAAAACACATGATAGCACATGCTACCCTTTGAAGAAGTCAGCTAAAATGGCCCGGCACCCCTACAATATGTCTTTGATACCTCATGGAGATATCATTTATCGTTGCGTCAGGATTTTCGAGAGTTAGTCACTCTAAGTTCTCCTCCAACATAGTAAGGTGATCATCACCCCTATGAATGAATTGAGCCCCAGCTCATCTATCCATAGGATAATATCCTCTAGGTCATGCCCCACCAACATGTGCATGTAAACATTAGGTCTTGTCAATACACATAAAAATACAAAATATAAAAAATATAAAAACATAATCACAATTTTAGGTTTTTTCTTTCCTACCAATATCCCCCCATTGGGCACTAGGTGGTAGTGGTAGATCAGGGTCACCTATTAAATATGTCCCTACCAAGGCGTAATCCTCTATCATGAGGATCTCATCTCGTAACCAACGGAGGAAAGTAGCCTCAAATTTTATCTTGGCTCTACCACCACTTGTATGATCCATAACCTCAACCCACCTCAACATACGTGGGTCTCTATCCCTAAGCTCAGTGAAAATCACCTAGGGTCTCATGAGAGGCACTCTCTCAAAGAAGAAACAAGCTAAAATATACCCAAAACCAAATTGCTTTAGCTCTCCCTATTGACATTTTTACAACTGATCTCTGCTGACAAGAAGAAGTGCTTCTACCCAGTTGTAAACTGTAGGAGCCATGGCTTCCAGGGCATATAGCATGTGTTCCCAGGATTCCTAATGAGGTCCTTGGCTTCCAGCCAACCTCTGCATGATGAACAGAACTATGCAAAGTGGAAAATCCACCACATCACTAATCGGGATCTTCTTACCTGACAATCTTGTGCCAAGCTGATAATGACGATTGATCAGCTCCTGAGTAGTCATAGTTTCTCCTCAGGAACTAGTAAGAGAGATAGGGGCCCCTCGTCTAAATAACCCCGTCAGAAAGTAGATATCCTCTACCTCTATGCTCAAAACATGAATCCCTACCTCAAAATATTGTTGCTCTAGGTTCCACATCTAGAGGATATGTTCTAGAAAACAGGGATGGGAGATCATGCTTGGGGTCCGAAGAAACTTTAGAAGTCAACAACCCCATAGGGTAGCCACACAACCTGCATCTGTTGCAGCTACAGCATCATCTAGGTCATGTTTTCTTTCTTTCCAAATAACCATTTTCTGATCAGATGAACCTGCCAAAAACAATTTAAGAGCCATTTAGAATCATTTCTCATCACTGAAATTTCCTCCAAACTTTTACTTTGGTCGGTCTTTTAGTTTTTTGATGCCCAGGCCGGCATCGCCTTTGTCCAGTTAAGACAGAGAGGTGCCACCTCCTTTGTATAACTGAATAAATGTGGTTCTTAACGGGCATTACCTTTCCCATAAGGGCTAGGAGTGGTGCCTACATTTCTCATTTTTGGTTCGCCCCATGAGCTCAAAAAACCATGAAAAATGAAAATTGCAAACCATGAAATGAAATGGAATGAATTTAGATGTTACCTGGAACCGATGGTATGAAAAACGAAAGGTGGAATCTCCTGGAATCTTCAGCTGAAGTTTTGGCTCAAAAATACCCAAAATGCTCTCCAAGGTTGGTAAATAGTGAAATGAATTGTTTTTACTATTTTTTTTTACTTTTATATCCTATTTTTAGGTTTTTTTATATTTTAAAAGTCATATTCATAGAAATGCCCTTTTATATATTTCATGAAATTCATTTTTCAAAATATTTTGGGAAATCTAATGATCATTTAAGTCTTGCAGGGACTATTAATAAGCAGTAAAGTCTATTGGGAAGTTCTTTTTTACTTTTTCGTACTTTTGAAAACAGAAAAAGTCCTCGAGTGTTTGTTTTGATACTTTGATCACGCTCTCAAAAAAACAGTATCAAAAGTTTTGAGTCTTTTTCTTATTCTTTTCGGACTTGTAAAAATCGTCATTGTGAAAAGAGACCTAATGGAGTCTCCTTTAAACTCTTTTCGGACTCCCTAAATATGAAAATATTGTCAAGTACTTGTATTCTTCATACTCGTAAAAGTATTTGAAGAGTTGTCTCTCCGACGGTAGATTATCTATTTTTCGATTCAGATAGACTATTTACAAAAAAGGAACACTCCAGCCAATCATGACTGGAAGAGTTCTCTTGGGTATTATTTTACACTTTTCCAGGCCCTAGAGACTAAATCATACAAAAAAGGACCCTTTGGAGTCTTCTTTTGTCTTCATTTAGCCTCTCTAAACATGAACGATACCGAGTTAACTTTCATTGGAATTGTTAAACTAAACACTGAGAGACACTTTTTTGGGAACGAACCCCTCCTTTCTCAGGTTCGTAAACTGTATGAGAATGGACTTGTCTTTTGATAAGCTACAACGAGGGTTTTTTGCCCTATTTGGACTCATAAAGAAAAAGAGACACTCATCAATCATGATGAGGGAAATTAAGGGAAGGGAATCAATTCATTTTGCAAATAAAATGGCATTTTGTCGTCACCTTTGAACATGGCACTTGTTTGCTTTTCATTCAGTCAATTGGGTAAATCAGCTTGTCTCTCAGTTGCTCCACTTTCATGATTCATGTTGTTCCTTTGAGTCTTTCAAAGAATGCATTATCCATTGTCGTATTATGTTGCGCCTCATCGAGCCAATCCTGCCAAGTCTTTTGTCGTGTCGCCTGATGTTCAAAGGGAAGTTAGAAGTTTACCTCTTTAGTTAAAATATCCTTTGTGTCAGTACCTTTTGAGTCATTCCGATGGTTACATTATCTACAACATTCTAGAACTTTGTTTTGAGTTTCATGTCATCGATGTGGGATTCATCATGACCCTCCTTTGATGAGACTATTCATGTTGACATCAGCTCATCATCTAGGAATTAGTATTAGAAAAAAAATTAGTACCTTGAGATCTGTATGCCTCAATGACATATTCTCTCACTCTCAACATAGGTTTGAATCATTGACCTTGATAAAGATATTTGACTAAGTGTTTGACATCAAACCATCTATTCACACTTAGTAGATTGTACTAGGGTACCTGTTATACCCAAATCCTGTCGCCATCATGTGATAAGACCCTTAACTCCCATTTTGCCCTTAATCCCAGCACTTAGAGTGGAAACCTACTCTATTTGTCAATTCCACATGAAAAAACTCAGCACCGCACTTTCCCTGTGGCCCATGAGCAGTACCTTGCTCGCACCACCTGTATCCTATTTTCCATAAGCGGTGCCACCACCTATGGTCTTTGGTCCATAAGCATTTCTCATCTAAACTGCTCTGTCATAAGAGAAGAAAAGCGGTACCCTAGGTAAAATGGGAAAAAGAGAAGTTTCTCAAGGCTTTTAGATCATGATCCTCATGTTCTCCCTTATCCCTATCATTGTGGGTCAGTTGAGCTTGAGATCCCCCATCATAGGATCTTAGAGCCACCTCATCCACAAATCTCTCAACTATTCCTATCCATTGAGCCTTATAAATACAAGCTCATGTCCATAGTTGAGGGGTAGAAATAAAGAGGTATTGTTATGTTGTTGGATTGACCACTTATCCCAAGCCACTGGAGAGCATATAGAGCAAAGTTGGAGCTTATGGGGATGAAGTGTTTGTCTCATGGAGATGCTTTTCAACACTAAGGCAACGGTTGTAAGCTTCTCCATACATCTTTAATGCAAAGTTGATTTCCCTCCCACATTACTGTTGTTTTGATTTCACATGTACATGTTGTTAGATTCCTTAGTCACTAACATGGATAAGTAGATGATTTTCTGGTAGCTTTGATGTGTTTGCATGTTTGATATGTTTGCAGGTACACATGTTCACTATCGAAGCAGCATTCCAAGTGTCTACGACATTCAGGGAAGGTCTTCATCCTTTTTCGTTCACTCATTTTTTCTAGATCTGAACCATTCAAACCAGAGGAATAGCTTCTATCCGCAAAAGGTGAAATATTCCTGATTACAAATATAGTGACTCCACTGGGGAACAACATATATCAGTTGATCTGATCTTCCTCAGTTCTTGAACTCTTGTCCGAATCTAGGCTCCATCTCTAACTCTCTTTAGTCAAATCTACCATCTGACTCAATGAATTTTGGTTTGAAACTTTCAGATCTATTCAGTTATGAATTATTTCAAATTTTTATGCTCTTTTTTACTATCAATCCATCAACTTTTGCGTTGATCTGATCAATTTCTGACTTGATCTTTCGTTCTCCTTTTTGTTTTGGATCTATTCAGGGAACCGCTCATGGGTTGTTAGCAATAAGCGGTGCCACCTCCTGAGCCCTGTTAGCAGTACATGGTGCCACCGCATGAGTCCCATTATCTAGAAGCGGTGCTCATCCAGAGCCACTCTGTCAATACCCCTCTAGCGCGGTGACAAGTAGGCCTTGTTCGAAGACTACTTTTTTCTCATTTTTTGCAAAAATTTGAGTTTGTTTGCTTTCAGCCCTGCACTGTCAGGCTTTAGTGTTAGAATCTGAATGCTTATGGTTTTAAATTCTGTGGTAAAAGATTGGTTTGATTGAAGATTTCAAAATCTAGACTAGGCTTGTTGATTGTTCAGTTTCTTCAGTGCTTGTAGGTTGTGTTTGTGAAAGGATTTCTTTTTTGAAAAGCTTAGGTGTTAGTGAGCTCTCTTTTAATTTCTGTTATAAAGTCTGAAAGAAAAAAATTTGATTAGCATCTTGATTTAATTTTTTGTTTACATAGATAAATTCTTTTTGCTTGTTAAAAAGAATTTTTTTTATTAAGATTAGGTCATTATCATCATTGAGCATAAGACATTGGATCTCTGATTGGCCTCACAAGATTTCAGGTTCTTTGTGTTATTTTGTCTCTTTTTCATTAGTACTATCTCATCAAAATAAAAAATATTGTAGTTTTAAGTTAGATCTATCTATGTTTTAAGAAAAATCAAAAAATAGAGTGCATATGCATATAGTGTGCTTCTTGATTTTCTTTTAGTAAAAGAGACTCTTCCCCTTTTGATTACTTTCAGAAAAGAGAAATGAGTTTGGAAAGTGTTGCTTGTATTTTATTTTCGTTTGTTCAAGATTGTTGTTTGGAAATTTTTGGTTTTAAAACGAAATAAAATACTCTCTTTCCCTCCCATAGGTAGGCATAGCACGAATGGTAAAGTGAAATATTTGCATATGCATATTGCATGGTTTTACTTAATCTATCAAAATTCCATGCATTCACCTAACCATCCACTTTAAAATTAATGGTACTTATAGGTTAAAATTTACATAGCAATTTGAGTGATAGGTTAGAGACGTGTTCGGGCGTCATTAAGCGTAGGAGCTGTCATTACTCATCCAAATTACATCCCGGGACTCCCGCGGTTCTTCCACATACTGTCGGTATATTGAACAGCCTTTCATGTACCATTGAGGTATATAGAAAGGTACTTCACGTACTCGATTGTATATCAAAAGGCCCCTTGTGTATGGTTATGCATTAGATAGCACTACTACCGATTTGAGCTCCCATGTACCTTGCGTATATTGGGAGACCCCACTAGGATACCCTATCCATCTGAGAAAAGCCTTTTTCCCATATTGCTTGGAGCCATACACTGAAAAAAGCATTCAGGGATATTACTACACATGTACCCTTGAGGTATATCACGAGTGGCACCTTCTTGACAATCCTAGTGAGAGACCTGACTATATAAACTCCTCTTGTCATTTAAGTTTGCTTGTTTGGCCTATAGCTTGAGTAGGGAAATTTTTGGTGTGTTTTCTAGTTTTTTGAGACCCTAGGTTAGATAGGAGCTATACATATTGGCTGAGCTAATACAATCCAGAAGAGTATGGGGCTTGCCACTCGATTTTAATCTTGTTTTAGGAGAAAATCCAATGGAAGCTATTGACCAAGGAGCTGCTACCACCTCCCAAGTGGGAGATAATGTGGTTGCAAAAAGCGAAGGACCATATCCTTCACACTCGCCTCCCTTGGTCCAACAACCTTCTTAGGGTAATACTTCATTCCATTCTCCCATAGAAGGTAATGTTGATTATACTACCCGTCCCGATTATGGTCCCAATGCTCCATTTTGGCGTACCTCTATAGGACAAGCCATTGTTCGCTTTTGGCACCCGTTTAAACTTTTCTGAAGAATCTTCTCCAGATGAAGAAGAATGTAGACAATACCATGTAGCCATTCTCCGTGCACAAGAGATTGAAAATAAAATACATGACATATTGGGCACACCGCCATCATGTTCCACAACTGTTCCTATGGGATATCGTTCACTTACTGATTCTATGAGACCCATTGAACCGATTATAGATCACACAGTGACTCCACACAACCCATGTCAAACTACCAACCCCACCACCTCCCATATTATGTCTGTTCCTGATCCTCCCAGGTCTTTCGCACCTGGGGCTCAACCTTCAATTCCTGTTTTGTCATTACCTTCTAGTGCTAGGCGGGAACCCCCAACACGACCTATGTTATCTGGAATTAGAATTGTACCTAGTCAAGGATAGACCTCTGGTATAGAACACTCTAAAATTTATCTCCCTCCCACCCACACTAATGTGGTTAACCCCCCATCTAGTTTAGATTATCCCTTGGGGGCACAACCTGTAACCAACCAAACCTCTTGGGGTTATGGTTATACAGCAGATCAATTACCTGTAGGAAACATTAATTATCCACCCAACCCTACAGGAATGCCTTATGCTAGAATTCCATATCCTAGTAATACTTTCACGCCATGGGGGCAACCTAACTGGTCCTACATGCCAGCTATGGGGGGGATACCTATACATACTGTGGGAGGTTCCATGGAGGTCCTCCCCCTGGGGGGCCTAATGGTATTGGAGAGCCTGGTGGTTTTCCTCCTTATGGTCCTAATGGTCCTCGTGGTCCTAGAGGGCCTGGTGGCTTCCCTCCTAATGTCTCTGGAGGGCCTAGTGGCCCTCCTCCTATTGGTTTCAGAGGCTCTAGAGGTTTACCTACTAGAGGTATTGGAGGGTCTGGTGGTCCGCCTCTTGGTGGTCTCGCTAGTCCTAGTGGTCGCAATGGTCCTAGTGGTCCCGGAGGCCTTGGTGGTCCTCATGGTCCTGATCCCAAAAATCAACCCCCTACAGGTGGATTTTTCGGTAGTTCATCCTCACAACAACCTGTCTATCAGTCTACTTATGGTCCTACTAGTAATTATATGCCATATCAATATTTCCAGTATTTGCAACCTAACTGTCAGTTACCTTTCATAGAAACTTTGGACTTACTTGAATTGTCCAATTTGATTAATGGCCATATTCGACATAACCCCTCATGGCCTCCCATTCCAGTAAAGTTACCATTGAACATTCCAAAGTTCGATGGGAAGCAGGGAGATGATCCGAAAAACCATGTCATGACATTCCATCTGTGGTTTTCTTCAAACTCCCTTATGGATGATTCAATTCATTTAAGACTCTTTCAGTGAACTTTGACCGGTACATCCGTGAAATGGTACATTGAACTTTCGCAACATTCGTTTGTGGATTTTGGCTCATTGGAAACTATATTTCTTACACACTTTCAGCTTCCTATCTGTTATGAAAAGGGCACTGATCTCTTAACTTCTCTATGACAGAACACCTCCACCCACATATCTAATCATATCCATGAGTGGAGAAGCCAGAGAAGACTTATTAAGGCTCCTATTCTGGATCAGTTATTAGCTGATTGGTTTACTAAATCTGTGTTTCCTCCGATTTCTCGAGATGTGGATATGGGCAGTGTCGTTACTAAAGAGCAACCAATTAGTCGAGCCCAATATATGGACTTGGTCTATTCCCAATCCGAAACTTTGTATGACTTGATTCCTCAAGATCCTCTCCAAAGCACTGATCCTGCAAATCCACCAACATAAGTCCTTGTTGATGGGATTGTTGGTTCAATCCAGTCCCCGTCAGCCACAAAACCTTGCAATCCTTCGACTACCAAGTTTTCCGCTGAGGTCAATTCTATTTAGAGTATTCAAACCTCCAGCAATAATAAAAAGAAAGGTAAAACTAAAAACAAAAAACGTAGAAACCAATAGGAGAATCCAAAACCAACCACCAATGATAATGATAAAGGGAAAAGAAAAGAAAAATATCCATGTCTGTTATGCAGAGGTGACCATTTCACAAAAGAGTTTCCCCATAGGGACGAAATCACCCAATTTTTTAAAACAAATCCCGTACCCGCAGTTTTCATGGATCCTTTTCCCTCTCAACAACAACTGATAGACCACATGTCTAATCAGGGAAACTCTAGTTCATCAGAGGAAATTCACATGATTTCCTCAGATACCATTAGTTTACAAACTCGAAGTCATAGTTATGACAAACTCACAAACAAGAAAGAAGACCATTCTTCTTCCGGGAAAGCTCTCGAATCCTCGTCTATTGTCCCCTTAACAATCAAGAAGCCTACTCTCGACAAGGTTTTGCGTCCACCCAAGAGTACTCTTAGGAAGGTTGTTTTTAACCCTAATGCCTGAGCTGCTCAATTTTACAATGTGGTTGAATATCTCGCCCAAGCACCATGTGCAATGTCTACCTTGGAAGTGCTCCAAATTTGTCCTACACAATGCAAAAACCTGTTAACTGCGTTAGGAACTTTAGACCTATACAATTCTAATTTGATTCATTTCAATGTTGAGAACTATAAGTCTAGACTACCTCACAAACTTGCTTTCCAAATCATCATGAAATTAGTCGAAAAGAAGGTCTTTAGGATTGTCTTAGACGAAGGAGATTCAACTTCGGTTTTTTCTTTGTCTTGTTGAAACGCTATCGGCTCTCCCGGGCTTGTAACATCACCTACGACTCTGAAAGACTTTTATGGATGAGGTTTCCAGACCCATGGTCTCATATCAGCCCTTGCAGTCGAGCTTGGGGAAAAAACTATTTCTATTCAAGTAGAAGTAGTCGACGCCCCATTAGATAACAACCTCCTTCTAGGAAGAAATTGGTTTTACGCCATGACTGCTGTCACTTCGATGATATTCCAAAAATTCCAATTTCCACATCTAGGGAGAATTGTTACCATAGATCAGCTTGATTTCTGTACGTTTGATATTACTACCTCTACAGCTAATAACATCCCTATTTTAGGCCAGTCCCCTCCTCCTTACCAGTTGATTGGGGTAGGCATGTTGAAGGATTCATCCCTTAAGGGAATTTTTCCGTCCACTCCTCCTAACACAGACACAAGGACAGTAAATATGATTGCATCATTTGATTGTGAGCCCAAGGGAAAAAAAATCATTGAGTCCACGTCGTTGAGTCTGCATGAAGAAATGTACAACATCATTCAAACCCTTTCTAATGATCACACCAATGAGCTTCATCTGGTGGCTTCGGATCCTTACCACCTACCCTAGTGGTTAGAACCATCTCCTCCTATTCTGTATTATATCTCTAAAAATTTTCCTTCCAACGAGTCCATTATGGAGATCATGAATACAAATGAGTCCATTTGGAAGGATCACCATCATAGATCCATGTTCCTCCCCAACACTAGTTCGTTTAACCATGACTTTGCATCCCTATTTTCCACTGATATTGTCAACACACCTCAAAGTCCTATATTGTTGAAAGACACAAATTCTGAAGGAAACCTCTGCAACATTACCCAGACAAATCTAATTGACATATCAGCTAAGCCTGGTACCATCAAGCATGTTCATGTTGGGAAAAACTGCTCGACAAATGAATCTGAAGCATACAAGGCACTTTTCAAAGAATTCCATGATATTTTTTCCTTGTCTTATGAAGAAATGTCGGGGATAGACCCATCAATTGTGTTCCATGAAATTAAAACCTATCCCATGGCTAAACCTGTCAAGAAAAAACTAAGGCAAGTCCATCCATAGAAGACCGCAGCTATTAAAGTTGAAATAGAGAAACTTCTCAAAGCTGGGTTTATTTATCCCATACCCCTAACAGAATGGGTATTGAACGTTGTCCCTGTCAATAAAAAGGAGGGCACCATTAGAGTCTGTATCAATTTTAAAGACTTGAATAAAGCTTGTCCCAAGGACAACTTTCCTACTCCACATATCGATCAGATTATTGACAACTGTGCCGGAAGTGTCATATTCTCATTCATGGATGGCTTTTCTGGCTATAATCAGATTGAGATATTACCCACCGATCAACACAAGATGACATAAATTTTCCCATGGGGAACCTTTGCGTATAGGAAGTTACCATTTGGCTTAAATAATGTTGGAGCCACTTTCCACCATGCGATGTCCTAAGTTAACATATTGTTGAAACGTACCTTGACGACCTCCCTGCTCATTCACAGTTACGGGAGCACCACCTTGGTCATCTTAGAGATATTTTCTTGAGATGCCATCATTATAATATACGGCTCAATCCGCATAAATGTGTTTCTGTGCTGAGACGGGATTCCTATTAGTTTTTTTGGTCTCTAACGATGGCATCCGGATAGACCCTTTGAAAATTGCCACCATTTTAGCTCTACTAGCCCCAACCAATCTTATCAAACTCTGAATTTCGCAAGGGAAGGAAAAATTCCTCCACCATTTCGTGTGCAATTTTGTAGAGAAAACGCACAGTTATATGCATCTCCTTAAGAAGGACACTCCGTTCTTCTAGGATGACCAAGCCCAACGCACCTTTGATAATCTCAAACACGCTCTGACTCATTCACCCGTGATACACCCCACAAATTATTCAAATGAATTTCTCTTATATATTGTTGCCTCCGCTACTACCATCGCTATGTTTTTGGTGCAGGAAAATCCCAACGGTCAGAAGCACTTGATTTAATATGCTAGTAAGAATCTTATGGATTCCAAAACCTGATATTCACGCGTGGAGAAGTTAGCATTGGCCACATTCATTGCTATACAAAAATGTCATCACTGCATTTTGCTCCATACAACCATTGTATTGGAAGACCAGAACCCTATGTATTACATCCCGACTCGTCAAGTGCTCGTGGGCAAGTACTCTCGATGGATAGTCATACTATAGGAGTTTGATCTGGAATTTTCCAAAGCCACATCAAAGAAATCCTTGGTCTTTGCTAAGCTCATGTGTGATATTCCCTGTGCTTCAATGGAATCTGAGCCTAGTGATTCATTTCTAGATGAATTCCTATTCCTGATAAGCACTACTAATCCATGGTATGGAGATTTTCTTATTTATCTCCAAACACAAATATTTCAGCTAAATCTATCCCGTGACGATCGCCGCCGTATCCGTCACCATGCGAAATACTACCTCATCCTGAATGACACTTTGTATAGACATGGGATTGATTCTATTCTCCAATGATGCCTCACCCACGAGAATGTTGAACAAGTGTTGAATGATTGCCACTCTGGAGCATGTGGTGGTCATGCATCTGAGATGGCTACAGCCTAGAAAATCCTTCACGCTGGCTATTTCTGGCCTTCAGTCTTTAAAGATTGTCACAAGGATTTCAAGAAATGCCCACCTTGTCAACATTTTTATCCCAAAAAGCACACTCACCCTGCTCCACTACACCCCATCATTTTCGTTGGCCCATTTTCCAAATGGGGGATTGATTATATGCATTGTAAGCCTACCTCATCCAGGGGGCATCGTTACATCATCGCAGTCTCAAGAAGTTTCGATAGAGAAAGTAAGTACACTGTCAACATTTTTGCAGAGTTGTATGAAGCTCTTATGAAATCAGAATGCTTTAAATGAGTTACAGAAAGTTATTGATTCTTGCAAACCTTAGCGAAGCTTTGGTAAAGAAAAAAATGTCAATAGAGTTAGAAGAACTGGAAGAGAAATGAGATTGCATGCTCAGATAGGAGAATATGACATGACTGATACCATATTAGACTTGGGATCCGAAGTCAATGTCTTAACTAAGCAGACATGGGAACAAATGGGAAAACCTACCCTTGATTGGTCCCCTATACAGTTGAGATTAGCCAATCATCAAAAGATTGTGCCCCTAGGAAGATTCTCTAGTGTCCCAGTAGACATTGATGGAGTCAGTACCTTAACAGATTTTGAAGTCATTGAGATAATTGATGATAGCAACCCCTATCCAACCTTGCTAGGAATTGAATGGGCAATAGAGAATTCTGCAGTAATCAATCTTAAGAACGGATAGATGAATTTTGAAGGAAAAGGCTTGAGAGTCATAGTCCCCTTGGACCCTTCTCAAGGATAAAGGTACACAGAGCCAGTCAGAGATGAGGATCAGGATGTTTTGGATCATATCTACAACATCACAGCTAAAGAGGAAGATTATGTTAACCCTACTACTGAAGGTATAATGGATTGGAAGGTATTGTGTTAACCATATCTACACCGACCTCTGTACCCCGCGAAGAAACTCCCCCGGCGCTAACTCAGCAAATGTAGACACGATCTACCAGGAAGAAGTTTAAATCAGAAGTTCGCTCTAAATGGAATGAAGAAAGGCACAAACCCTCAGGAAAGACTCCGAAGGATCCCGAGATGTATCCTCCTAGCTCAGCAGAATGGAGTCATGCTGTTTGTCTTATGCAAAACTACATTGGCATGCAGGGGTACCAAAGTTGTGGATGGTCAAATGTTCGATAGGACATGAACGAGAGGCAGTTCAAGGGATGGAGTCGCTAATAGATTTAGAAGGCCCAATGATTCCCATGACCATCATAAATATTGCAAAGGAAGACAGTAGCATAAGGAACATAGCTAGTTTTCTAAGGATGAAAGGATGCAGGATCAAGCAAGCTGCGGCCGTAGTAGAAGTAGCAAAAGGGATCACGATGATGACAGGCATATAAGGGAGCAGGAAGGCAAGAAAATTAAAATATGATGGCTATAGAGATGCAAATGGATACAGAACCTGACAGAGTGTAAGAGGAGCTAGTAGAGAAGGAGCAAGTAGCCGACAGCAGTTTACTATCTTCGCCAGCAAGATTCTTCCACCAGGAAAGCAGCAGAGTGTCCCAGGATGGGACACTGGTGAGTCTTAGGGGCCTGTTGGAGCGCGCACCTCAACAGTCACTAGTTTTGGTAACTCCACGGATTTTGTGGAAGCTTGTAAGCCGATTTGCGACTCAAAATAGTCTTAGGGGTGTCGAGGTTGAGTCAAAGCCCTCTTTTTGTAATTAGCCACAAATTTCGGGTGTAAGCCCATGATTTTGTAATAGTGCACTTGTATAAATAGGCACTCATGTAAATATGTTGAGGGTATCTAATGAAATGAGGATCGTCTGATGCGAAGAAGATAGATCTAATTTTGGGGTTTTAAGGTCTAGTCCCAACTGTGTGCGTGGATGACCTCTGCAGCTGTGTGGGCAGAGGGTTTTGTAAAGAAAGGAACTGCAGCTGAGTGTGCAGCTTAGATATTGTAAGAAAGGAACTGCAGCTAAGTGTGCAGTTAGGCTTGAAGGGCAGATCTGCTACTGAGTGCGTAGATCAGAACTATTGTTTTGTAAGAAGTGGAATAAAAGTGCAGTTTTGTGGACGTAGCCCCTACACTGGGGGTGAACCACGTTATATCTTGTGTTGTGGTTATTTTATGTTGTTTCTGTTATGGTTTTATTTTATGCATTGATAAGTAGATAATTGATAAAGTAAGATAACTATTAATATTAACTTCGCTATGAATTCCCAGTTAAGGGTTAAGCAAGAAACGTCTTTTATCTAACTGCGAAGCTAATTAAGTGAATGTCGAAGCTCTGTTTGGTATAAATATTTGTTGTTAACGATAAAGGTATAGTAATATCCCTCTTCTGCTTACAGAAACCTGGTTCTGCGGCACCCCATAGCTGTTTCGAGTGAGACTGCAACCTGTTCGCAGGTTGTTGCTGAAAGGGCCAACACTGTGGATCTGTTTATTGGTGCAAAGCTAATGGTATAAAACTTGGGTCTACCCTATAGCCCAATAGATAGTATCTTACATATATGTATATTTCTTGACTTTCAGTGTGCTTTAAGTTATTTCAATATGGTTTTGATTTTAGTGTCTGTATCTTTTTATACCATGTTTTGGTCATGCAGAGCAGATGGCTTTCTATGGCTTCACTAATGGTGCTTGCCACCACACCTTGAATCTTGCCTCAGCTTCTATGATTTGGTCAGTTCAGGATCGGTTTGTATCGGTCCCGCTACCAACAATATCGCTGAGTATCGGGCAGTCATAGGTCTTCTGACTGAAGCTACCTCCCAAGATGTTCAAAATTTGGTAGTCTTGATGGACTCACAACTCGTGGTTTGTCATCTAAACCATGTCTATACCATTAGGAACCATGTGCTTCTCCACCTCTTCCGGAGGGTATGCTTCTTAGAAAGGTCATTTGAAACTATCACCTATAGGCATATCCCTAGGGAACATAATGTAGTTGCTGACTCATTAGCTAATTGCATCCTACATTGGAATATTGCCCATTCATGACACTAAAATCAAACATGGTTAATTGTAAATAAACAATTAAAGACACATAAAACTAATGTAAAATACATTCACCATTTGAGACATATAAACACGAGGTAAAATTCTACATATATATATATATATATATATATATATATGAACATGTTTTACAAACATAGGTCACGGGACCTCATCTAAAGCATGCAGGCTTTCAAGTAAAAATAACCATACAAAATCCTAAAGCTATCAGCTTTCAGTGGATACATCATGCATACATCGTCTAGTGATGCTCATGGTAACACATCACTGCCCGAGCTACTCTACGTAGCAGTCTACTAAACTGACCCGGTACTCCCGCTGTAGGTCTCTGATACCTCAGAGGGAGGTCATCAATGGAAGCATCAGGGATGTATAGGGTCAACCTCTTCAAGTTTTCCTCTAACTCCCCAGTCACATCATCACCCTGCGGTACGAAACGAGCTCCAACTTGTCTATCCAATGGGGAAGCTCCCTGTTGCTAGGTTTTTACACCTAGCTTGTGCGAATGAGCACCTACTAAGGACAATGGATTCCTTAGTAGCAGTTCAATGATGTATGAATTAAAAGCTATAACTGAAATAAAAACTAAATCTAACAAATCTAATAATGATTCATGAAGCAAAACAATGAAAAGTAAATAATGAGTTTGTATTAATCTGACCTCCAATGTGAAGGTTGGTGAAGCCCTTTGCGGTGATCCGAGTCGATGGCTCCGAGCTTCAAGCTGCTTCTTCTCTTTCTCCAATGGTGGAAATGGGCCAAAAGGGGCTCTCAATGGTGAAAGTAGCTCAATGGTGAGCTAGGGTTTCACGAGCAATTTTGGCAGAGGCGGGATACTAGTGATTGTGTATATTGAATAAGGTGTCTCCATCACTTATTTATAGTTGGAAACCATGCAGTTTTAGGGTTAGGGTTTCTTCCTCATTTTCCTCATTATTTTATATTTTTTATTCCTTTTTGGAGATTTTTTCTTTTTTGGAGGAATTTTGGATATTTTTAGAGGAAAAGAGGGTTTTATGGCCTTTTGGAGGCTTTTTGCATGGATTTATGGGTTTTTGATGGAAATATGGGGGGAAAATGGACAAATGAGCCATGTAATGGGGTAGATGAGGTAGTGAACCCTTTTTGGGTGTTAACAGATTGCCCCCTGATGTGCGAGGGCAGGAGCTCATCGTATGGCCAATGGACATCATAAGTCATATTCTTTTGTCTTGGGGTGTGGAGAAGAGAAGAAACCAACTGAAGCTCGGAACAATGATCCCGAACCGCCTACAAAGGACTAAAAAGTACATAACCTCAATAATGGATGAGGAATCATCTGATCATATGGACGAGGCGGGCATTCCCATGCTCGTATCAGGATATAACCAAGTAATATAAATGGCCTTAAAGGCTGAATGAGGAATAATCTCAATATATGGACGAGGCGGGCATACCCATGCTCGTATCAAGATACATCAAAGTGACTGTGAGGCCCGAAAGGAGGAACCTGTAGGGTACATAGAAACCCATTGTGTATATCATAAGTGTCCAGAGGGGACACAAATCCGTAACATACTGGTGGGCTGACCATGTCGGAGCTGAATAACTGATGCACTGAAATGACAGCAGTGCTACTAAATGTGGGACCAAAGGAACTAATGCGCTGCTGGATCAAAGTGACAATGGTCATACGTGCAATGGTACGCTGATCTGGAACTGAACTGGGTACTTGAGGAAGCATGGAACTGTATGGCTTCCGAATACAATCACCAACGCAACCCGGACATCCACGGGAACATATAACTGGCCGTTCCCAAGTGTTGCTGAAGTGACTCACCAATGTGCTAGAGTCGGGGGAAATCCGGGGTCTTCGACACATAATGGAAAGGATATACATCCTGCGCGATTCTCAACGATGCGATGAAGGTGCTGAAGTCGAGCATGTGAGAAACAACTATTCGGAGAGGCAATGATGAGTCCTCCCAAAATGGTCCGTAGGAACTCACCACAGATGGTGATGGGTCCAAGGCGCAGGGGCCTCTGGGTCTATCCTCTGGAATAGAGGGGCTGTCGTCGACAGAGGGAGACCTGTAACTATCAAGGCAATGATGTTGCCTTGACCGGAGCGTGAGGTGAAAAACCGAACTGTAATAGTACTGATGGCAGGAGTGGTCAACTGGGCGAATAACTAGGCAAGTAGAGAGGGAGGACTCAAACTTCCTTTGTTCAGAGTATGATGGCGGGGATGATCGGGCAGCATATGAGACTGACTGGTGGTAAATGGATCATAGCGGTATAGGATCTGAGAGTGAATGGGCTGAGGGAGACTCAAGCTGTGGTAAAATGGTAGGAGACTGCGGAATACTCTGAACAAAGGCGACCTTAGTGGGGGTGCGGCCGAGAGGATTTGATCATAGCACCAAGAGGTGCGGGGGGGGGAACCTTTTCAAGTGTGGATATCAAAATGGTACTGTCATGTGGATTTTACGAGCCCAGGACAGTTCATGCTCGTGGTTGCTTTCAATTTGAAGGAGTCTGAAAGCAAATAAGAAGACTCTGAAAAAATGGAATGATACTGTCGTGTGGATTTTACGAGCCCATGACAGTTCATGCTCGTGATTGCTTTCAATTTTAAGGAGTCTGAAAGTAAAGATGAAGACTCTGAAATGATGGAATGGTACCGTCGTGTGGGTTTTACGAGCCCACGATAGTTCATGCTCGTGGTTGCTTTCAATTTTAAGGAGTCTGAATGCAAATAAGAAGACTCTGAATTAATGGCCAGGCAAGGAGGAAGTGTTCAATCAAGGGTCACTGATGATGACCAGGACTGAGGGTGGGGGAAACACTGGTGGGCCTCCTTGCGGGGTGAATGAACGGTGGCAAAATAACGAAACATTTGCAGTATGACAGGAGTGGATGGCTCATGTAAAAAGTGTGAAATAATTTGATGACGGCCGATGTGGCGCGCAAACGAATGCGGCGAGGTGTAGGGACGCAATGTTGCAATTGTACCAAGTGAGAGTGAGAAATGATCTCCAGCATTATCACGAGCTCGAAAAAATGAATCCGGCGATATAAAAAGTATTAAAAACGGAGAACAACCGAAGTGGCACGTAAACCGAGACGACTAGTGGTGTCTGAAAAATGGGCAAAAATGATGTAGCAAAAAAGAACGCAACGAGGGGACCATTATGATGGTCTCGTCATGCTGATTCCAATGGTGGAAACAGTTCAAAAAATGGACTCCGTATGGGTTCAGAAAAGCCAAAACAAGAAAAGGTCAACGGACTATAAATAGTAAGCGGGCCCAACATGACATGTGTCATTTGACTATTGGACTTTGGTTCGTGCGTACAGTGGACCAGAGCTGCGTTGTCATTTCTGGACGATCTGATCGGTGGATTGCATATTCGGGAGAGCCAGGTATTCCGTTAAACTCGTGCCTGCATCATTTTTGGGTTGGGGGGTCGGGTAGTGGGTCCCAAGGGGTTTTTTGTACGATCCACGTGGGTGGACCGCGGGTTAGGAGGTCGAAGACGCGGTCTCCGGCCGTGGGTTTCGACCGAGACAGTCGCGGTCGAAGGCCGCGACTGTGGGTCGGACCTTTTGCGTGCACAGGTATAACAAGATATCACCGTACCACGGGTCTTCGGATGAGATGGTGAACAAGTGATTATCGGGTAACTCCTCGGAGATAGGTGGGGCCGGGATGAAGGAAGGGAGATCAGAGATGAGCTGGGGAAGTGTAAGGGCTTTAGTGCTCTTAGGTGTTTGGAATGTGAGGTCATATTCCTGGAGGATAATGACCCATTTAGCCACATGACCTTGCAGGAGATGCCGGTTTAAGAGATATACCATGGGGTTAGAATCGGCGACGACTGTAGTATGACTAAGTAAAATGTAGTGTCTCAATTTTTGGACAGAAAATACCACGGCTAAGGCTAGTCTCTCCTCATATGGGTAACGGAGGGGTGGGCCAGACAAGGTCTGGCTGACATAGTAAATGACATGTTCTTGGCGTGATGTGTCTTCTTGAACCAAGACTCCGGACACAGCATGTTCAGATGCCGAGACGTAGAGGATGAAGTCCTGAGAGAAATCTGGAGGGGAGATCAAGGGGGCTTGTGTGAGAGCTTTCTTGAGGTTTGCGAATGCAGCTTCTACTTGCACGTCCCAGACAAAGGGTACGTGGGTACGGAGCAGGCGCAAGAAACCGTGAATGGTTGTGGCGTAATCAGGAACGAAGCGTCGAAGAAAATTGGATCGCCCTTGCAGACTTTGGAGTTGCCGGAGCGTTCAAGGAGAAGGAAGGTCTAAGATGGCTTGGACTTTCAGGGGGTCAACAGTAATTCCTTTCTGGGAAATGATAAAACCTAACAATCGGCCTGCCGGAACACAAAAGACACACTTGTGTGGGTTCAAGCGGATTTGATATTTGCGACAACGCAGAAAAACTTGCCAAAGGTCATTGAGGTGGTCTGATCGTTTTTGGGAACGAGCTGTAAGGTCATCAAGGTAGACAAGCAGGATATGGACTAAATCATGAAAGCAATAGGTCATGGCCTGCTGGAATGTGGCACCAACATTTTTGAGGCCAAAATGCATGACGCGATAGGCAAAGGTGCCCCATGGGGTAGTAAAAGCGGTTTTGTACTAGTCTTCCTTGCGGATTTGGATTTGATTGTATCCGAAAAAACCGTCCATGAATGAGAGGACTTCATGCCCCGCGCACGCATCGATGAGCTGGTCAATAAATGGTGTAGGGAAATTGTCTTTGGCACAAGCGCAGTTTAAGTCTCGGAAGTCAGTGCATACTCGAATGGTGCCTTGTTTCTTGTTGGCAGGAACAGGGTTTGAAACCCAGGTGGTATAGGCAATAGGATAAATGAATCCTGCCGTACGAAGCTTCTCAATCTCTGCTTTGACAGCGGGGAGTTTTGAGGGATGAATAGGATGCTGTCTCTAACGAACGGGGAGTACGTCAAGCCATGTGTCAATGTGGTGCTCTATAATGGCAGGGTCAAGACCAGGCATTTCGGTATAGGACCAGGCAAAGACTTCACGGAATTATTTGAAAAGTGTTTTGTATTCCTCGATCTCCTGCTCAGTGCAAGATGCTCCTAAAGCAATGAGTTCGGGGGTGCCTCCGGGGGCAGCGATATCAATTTTGATGACAGGTGAGATGTTGGCCATGTTACCCTCTTCGAAGGTGTCAGGAGCATGAATAGGGTCTTTGAACCAGTCGACCTTGGGGGGAAGTAAGTCTTTGGACTCGACTGCAAATTGGGTACCAGTGTTAGAGGAAGATTCATCTAGGAGGAAGTAGGAACGATGGTGCATGTCATCCCAAGGATAATCCAGGGCAGTGAGAGCTTCGAGAATTTCCTCATCCGTACGGAATGTTTGGCTCGTCAAATCGATTGATGGGGGTGTAGTGACGGAAGAGATCATATATATGGTATTAATCTCTTCGGAAGAGGGAGAGTCCGGGGGGTGGATCTCCACAATGGTGGGTGATGTCTTTTCAAGATCTAAATGGTTCATCTCAAAAAGAACGGGATGAACCTTTCCGGAAGGGGGAGAGACCGGGAAATGGATTTCCTTAATGGTGAGGCGTGCGATTTCGAGATCCAGATTGTTTATCTCAAAGAGAGTGTTATTAACCTCTTCGGAAGGGGAAGAGACTGGGGTATGTATTTCCTCAATAATGAGTGGTGCCGTCTCAAGTTCTGGATTGTTCATATCAAAGAGAGCTAGCCTGTACTTGGGGAGATCGGGACAGTGATGGGAGTAATGCCCGTAAAAATCGCATAAGGCACAGGAGTGGTTAGTGCGCAGGGATTTGTCGCGAGGCGTAGGGGTTGGATCTAGATGGACAACCGGGATGGTGGGGTCGTCGTCGAGCATTTGCATGTACTTCTTTAATGCTGGTAACTGAGGACATAGGTGAGTCGCATGGCCTAACTCATCGCATAGCACGGATTTGGGAGAAGCACGAAACACAGGGGGGTTTTTGACTGTCTTAGCAGGTGGGACAGCAGTGTAAGGTTGGGGGCCTCTTCCCCCAGTGAGTTTGGGAAGAAGAGGGGGGGTTTCACGGAGGATGATGGGGTAGCAACACCGGGAGGTGGTTGACTAGTAGTGACAATGGGTTGCACTGGTTGCAGGACGACATCTGGTGTCGGGGGACGAACGGGAGGCGAAAGATACCAAACGGGTAATCCTAAGGTTAACCCGGGGAGGTTTAGGGTAGCCATGACCGGGGCGCTAGCCACTCCTGAGGGAGGGAAGAGGAAAGGAATGGTATGAATGGGTGTAGCACCAATGTGACTAGGTACCAAAGGGGGTTTAGGCAACAAAGGCGTTTGATTAGTAGGAGTCCGCATGATGTGGTACAGGGTACATAGATCGGATACTTCGGTGGTAGGAGACGGGGGAGGAATAGATGGGAAGGTCGAGGTCATTGGCGCATTTGATTAAACTCCAGGACCCACTGAAGACACAAATGAGGTGGTGGCATCCGAAATAGGTTGTTCAACCATGGGGAGCACGGGCCCTATAGAAGAAACGACTGTGTTGGTGGTACCTGAGATAGGTTGTTCCACCATGGGGAGAACATTTTCTGGCGCCGCAGGCGCATTGGGATCGTGGTAAGTAAGTTGGTCAACCGTAACTATGCGTCCCTCATGGTGGAACATCATGATACGAAAAATGGTAGAAGCAACTGCCCGCATGGCATACATGTAGCTGCGGCCAAGTAAAAGGTTATAATCCAGCTGGGCATTGATAACCTCGATGTTGATTAGGACGGTTTTTCCAGCCAGCTGGAGGGGGACATTGGTCAATAGGCCTTGTGGTTGAGCTGAACGGCCGTCATAGGCTCGCAACGCAGTAGAGGACTGCTGGAGAGGGGGGGATCCCATTTTCTGCCAGATGGAGATGGGCATGACACATGTAGAGGCACCTTCATCAATAATGCATCGATGGACGACAAATTCTGAATGGAGACAGAAACTTGGAATGATAAATTGGAAGGCAGGCGGGGTTCGGATTGGTCCAAATCAAATGCCATTAACTGCGAATCATTTGGATCAATAGCTCCAATGGCTGAGAGTAAAGTCTTACGCTGTGAAGGGCAGTTTTTCAAGACTTCTAACGCAGACATGGATGCGGAGGATTGGGCTAAATCATCGACAATGTTGTAGTTAGACGCAGCCTGCGCATTGGGGTTGTTGTTGATACGGCGAAGTGGGAAACGGGCTGTTTTGGGAGCTCCATCTAGTGGAGGTGGAGGTATACGTAACGCTTGATCAGTGGGATGAGCGTTAGTAGGGTTATTGGCAGGAGGAGCTTCTGGGGTGGAGCCATATTGGTTCCGCCGAGTCTGGAGGTTGACCTCATCGGAGGACATCATCAACAGATGGTGGGTACCTGAGTCGAATATGGGTTGATTAGGAGCCGCGTAAGTGATTTGTTGGATGGGCGCATTAGCTGGAGGTGGAGCCAATGGTTCAGTGTTCACTAAGCCTTGGATTGGTAAGGGGTTTTGTAGCACCAAAGGTGGCTGCTGAGGTTGTGGGGGATTGGGTGGTGCTTGAGGAGCCGCCTGTCCTTGGCGTAGTCTATCCGCAGCCAAAAATTGTTGAACTCGCTCCATAAGTGGACAAAAATGTGTGTAGTGGCCATAGACCCCGCAAACAGAACAAGGATAGTTCGTTCGTAAATTAGGGTTTTTAGCCTGCTTGGGCGGGCAATCAGGGTTTTGGTTGGTAGGTGCCGCGTTATTATTAGCGGGGGGATTAGGGTGTTGACTAGCTTGCTCGGTCTGTTGGTTGTTCTCACGATTGCGGCCTCTGCCGCGGTTTTGTTGGCCCTGGTTGTGTTGGTTGTTCTGGTTTAGCGACGGGTTTTCTTGGGCGTAAACCTGCCCTTGGGTAGTAGGTGGATTCTGAGTTTGCGCAGGTGCAGGAGCGGGCTACGGTGGATAATATGGAGGTGGAGGCTGCACTGGTGCAATGACTTGAGGGGGTTGTTGATAGTGCTGTGGAGCGGGTTGTGGGTTTGCCGCAGGGGCTGGATGTGGCTGATAATAATGAGGTTGGGCTGGTGGTGGCGCAAGAGCTGGTGCAGCCTGTTGATGATAGTAGGGTTGAGGTGCGATCGGGGGGGCGTAAGCGGAAGTCATATTGCCGAAACACTGAGGTGGACAGGAGGGTCCATGGGAATGGTGTTGATGTGGCATTTGAGCATACGAGTTGGTTGCTCCGGACTGTGATGTAGCCCACGAAGGTTCAGGGCCAGGGGGAGGACGGGCTATGGAAAATGGCTAAGGCTGTGAAGAGAGATGGCCAATGATGTTGTCGGCAGCGTGGGATGCCACCGGCGCATCATGCTAGGAGGGATCGCCGCGAGGGGCGTCTGGTATGATGGTATAAAGATAACCCGACTGGGCGTAAATGAGATCGAACTGCTGGGCTTTAAGGATAGCCTCTTCCTTTGACTGGGGTCTTTCGGCTAACACATCCTTAGCAATGAGCGGAAGGAGGGATTTGAGGAACCAATCTAGGAAGATCCGGTCATCTAACTTTATTTTGCATAGGCTATGGCGTCGCCGCCATTCGTGAATGTGGTCTGTGATATGGGTAGCCGTGTTCTGCCGGCAAGATAGGAGGATCTCCACGCCCGTGTCATAGCGGACAGGTAACTGGAAGAACTGTAGGAAGGTCGAGGCCAGGGATGTAAAGGTGGCATGGGTTCCATGGGGCAGCTCGATATACCATTTGGCAGCAGAGCCAGTGAAAGTGCGCTGTAATAAACGGAAGCGAATGGAGTCGTCTACTATGGAGTTTGAGGAACACCATAGATGGAAGGACATGATATGGTTCTGTGGGTCCTCACCTGCCTTACCCTCGAACTTAGGGATGTCAGAGGGGAGCTTGGTAGGCANTAACAGGTGTAGTGGTGGATGTGCCACCAATGTTCCCTCCCATGAAGGGAGTGGGATTCACGCCAGCCATGGGGCTAGTAGGGGCGGTGTAAAGGGTGTTCTCGGATTCAGGCTCCGAGTCTGAGGTAAAATAAGGGGCGTCAGAATCTGGTGACGGAGTTCTATGCCGCTGACGAGTGGAGTCGAGTGACAAGGCTCAATATCTACGATGAGTGGTATCAAGTGATCCGTGCTGTGGGGGCTCGCCTCTGAGGCGTCGAGAATGTCTCGGGGAAGCAATGGTGATAAATGATGTCAAACCTCTGTGGGTTGAGGTAACTACAAACCAGCTCAAAAAACCCTAATGCAACCGAGCGTGCAGAAGGAGAGCTCAAAAAATACGGCGCTCAGGCCAAAAAACTAACTCAAAACACCCACTGGAACAGCGTGCTACAATAGGCGGAGTGACAACAAAAGTGGTCAGAATACCAATAAGCAGTAGGTTTCCTAAAACATAGAAATGGTGGACTCACTAGACCAAAAGGAGGCAAGGGAGCCTGCAAACACCTAACTAAAAGTATTATGACTCAACTAAGCATATCCTCTGCAAGGTGATGAAATCCA
>LPNX010767767.1:139962-229270 GCA_001517045.1 Pseudotsuga menziesii
TGACAACCAAAAATAAAAATAAAAAATAAAAAAAATAAAAAAAATTCTTTTAAACAATTCTGTAAACCTGGGACAGAAAAGCTGTAGGAAATATGGAAGCAAAGTGACTGGGTTCCGGCGCGGCAACAAGTGCAAAAAATCAGATCACGGATCGCGGGTATGGGGTGAAATCACGCGGTCGGACCGCGGGTTTGAAGGAAACAGTCGCGCGCAGGTCGCAAGTTTTTGTCTGACAGCGGTGCTCGGACCGCGGGTTTGAAGGCAACAGTCACGTGCAGGTCGCAGGTTTTTGGATGACAGCAGCACTCGGACCGCGGGTTTGAAGTAAACAGGTGCGGTCGGGCCGCGGCTAAGGGCTGGATAGGGGCGGGCGGACCGCGGGTTTGAAGAAAACAGGTGCGGTCGGGTCGCGGAAAAAATGCTAACAGGTGCGGTCGGAGCGCGGCAAACAGAGAAAAAACAGTGGTTTATGGCGGCCGAAAACGACAGCCGAAAGGACAAAATGGAAAAAAAAAGACAGAAAAAAGCCAGCGGAGTCGCCAAAACTGTTGCTAGGGTTTTACACCTAGCTTGCGCGAATGAGCACCTACTAAGGACAATGGATTCCTTAGTAGCAGTTCAATGATGTATGAATTAAAAGCTATAACTGAAATAAAAACTAAATCTAACAAATCTAATAATGATTCATGAAGCAAAACAATGAAAAGTAAATACTGAATTTGTATTAATCTGACCTCCAATGTGAATGTTGGTGAAGCCCTTTGCGGTGATCCGAGTCGATGGCTCCGAGCTTCAAGCTGCTTCTTCTCTTTCTCCAATGGTGGAAATGGGCCAAAAGGGGCTCTCAATGGTGAAAGTAGCTCAATGGTGAGCTAGGGTTTCACGAGCAATTTTGGCAGAGGCAGGATACTGGTGATTGTGTATATTGAATAAGGGGTCTCCATCACTTATTTATAGTTGGAAACCATGCAGTTTTAGGGTTAGGGTTTCTTCTTCATTTTCCTCATTATTTTATATTTTTTATTCCTTTTTGGAGATTTTTGCTTTTTTGGAGGAATTTTGGATATTTTTAGAGGAAAAGAGGGTTTTATAGCCTTTTGGAGGCTTTTTGCATGGTTTTATGGGTTTTTGATGGAAATATGGTGGGAAAATGGACAAATGAGCCATGTAATGGGGTAGATGAGGTAGTGAACCCTTTTTGGGTGTTAGCACTCCCCCAGGTTGTGTTGCTCTGACGTCTGCATGAAAATATTCAAGTCTCGTTACTTAACATAAAAAAAATATAAAACATCAAAAACTTTAAAAAAAACACTATTTCCATTTTAGGGTTTTTTTCTTCTTACCAATGTCACCCCACTATCCACCGAGTGGGAGACGTAGGTCAGGGTCATCGCTAAATTCTGTACCTGTATATGCATAATCCTCCACCATGACGATCTAATCTCTTAGTCATCGAAAGAACGAGTCACCGAACTATACCTTAGCCCGACCCGCTCCAGTACGGGCCATAATCCAGACCCACCTATGCATATGAGGGTACTGCACTCTCAGCTCTGTAAAGAACCTAGGGTCTCATCTGTGTCACCCGCTCGAAGAAGAAGCGGGCTAGAATGGAACCAAAACCGAACTGCTTTAGTTCCCCCTACCGACACTTCATCATTTAATCCTTGAATATCGAAAGCAGGGCTTCTGCTCAGTTAAAGACTGTAGGCACCATGGCCTCTATGGCATAGAGCATATGTGCTCTAGAAGCCTGGTGCACTCTTTGGCTTCCCACCACTCTCTGCATGGTAAACAATACAGTCCATAGAGGTCCATCCATCACTACTTTTATGGGAATTTTCTTCCTCGATGTCCTTGTCCCAAAGATACAGTGATGGTTTATCAACTCCTATGTAGTGATGTCCCCTCTACGGAAACCAATCAACGAGATGGGAGCACCCCGTCTCAAAAGGCTAGTCAGGAAGTAGATATCCTCTACCTCAAATATCAAAATGTGAGTGCCAACCTTGAACTGTTGTTGCTCTGGATTCCACATCCGGAGTATATGCTCTAGCAATTTCTCATGCAATACCATACTGGGTGTCCGAAAGAATTTCAAGAGTCCGTAGTCTCTCAATGTGGATATGCAACCCACATTTCGCTCGGCGAAGGCGTCTTCATTATCATGCTGTCTCTCTTTCCATATGACCATTTTTTATCAACAAGAACCTGCCAAAAACAATCACAAGACCCATTAGGATCATTCTTAATGATTCAAATCAAATAAAATGATCTAGTTTTTCTTGTGTGACCATTTTTTCTCATTCACAGCCGGCACCTCCTGTGCCCCGTTGAAGACAGGTGGTGGCACCACCTGTGCACTTTGTTTTCGGCGCGGTTCTAGCGAGATACTGTGTCTCCGGCAAGGGATAAGGGTAGTTCCCGCTTCCATGATTTTAGGGCTTGCCATACAAGCTCAAAACACCATTAAAGGTGAAAATTGAAGACATAATATGAAAGAGTAGGGTCTAGGCTATTACCTGGAACTGACGGTGTTCGAATCTGAAAGTGGAAACTCCTGATATCAGCAACTGAAAATTTGGCTAGGAAAGTTCTCCAAATGCTCTCCACTATGGGTAAATAGTAAACTATTTTGATTTTTCACTATTTACATGACTTTTATACACATTTTTGGGTTTGACATGGTATAGTTTTGGTTTAAAATCACTTATCACTCAAAATCTATCAGTCGTAATCCCTTAATGTTAGTTATTGATGCATTTAACACTTTTTTGAGTTGTTGTAGGATAGAAGAACAATAGCAGTAAAGTTTTGGGAGTTTTTTTTTTACTTTTTTGTACTACCATAAAATAGAAAAATTCGTTGAGCGTTTATTGCGACACTTTGGTATCAAAGGTCCGAGTCCTTTTTTTATTCTTTTCAAGATCGTAAAATCTCCCATTGTGAAAAGAGACCTAATGGAGTCTTCTTTAAACTCTTTTCGATCTCCTTAAATATGAAAAGATTGTCGAGTGATCTTGTATTCTTCACGTTCATTAAAGCATTTGAAGAGTTGTCTCTCCAACGGTAGGTTATCTCTTTTTCAATTCGGATAGACTAATTACGAAAAAGGAACACTCCATCTAATCATGACTGGAAGAGTTCTCTAAGGTATAATTTTATACTTTTTCGGGCCTTAGAGACTAAATCATACGAAAAAGGACCCCTCGAAATCTTCTTCCGTCATCGTTCATACTCTGTAAACATGAACGATACTGAGTTTTCTTTCATTGGACTCGTTAAATTAAACATTGAGAGACCCGTTTTGGGAACCAACCCCTCCTCTCTCAGGTTTGTAAAACATATGAGTTTGGACTTGTCTTCGGACGAGCTATACCGAGTGTTTGTTGCCCTCTTTGAACTCGTAAAACCGAAAAGAGGCACTCATCAACCATGATGGGGGAAATGGGAAGGGAATCATTTTTCAAATAAATGGCAGTAGTTTGTCCTTACCTTTGAACATGGAACTTATCTGCATATCATTTTAGTCAATTGGGTATCCAACCGATCTCCGTGATGATCCACTTTCATGAGTCATGTCACTCCTTTGAGTCTTTCAAAAGAATGCATTGTTCACTGTCGCACTGTGTGTTCGTCTAGCTTAGGCATGCTTCCAAGTCTTTTGTCATGTCATCTGATGTTCAAAGGGAAGTTGAAGAAGTTTACCTATGTAGTCAAAACAGTCTCTATGATAGTACTTTTGAGTCAGTCTTATGGTTACTACATTCACATCATTCGAAAACTATGTTCTGATTTTCGTGTCATTGATGTGGGACTCATCATGGCCCTCCTTCGACAAGACTATTCCTGTCGACATCAGCTCATCATTCGGGAAATAGTCTTAGAAACAAAACTTAGTACCTTGAGATCTGTATGCCTTAATGACAGATTCTCTTGCTCTCAACATAGGTTCACATCATTGACCTTTGATCGATAGAATCAACTGGGTGTTTGACATCAGGACATCTATTCACACTCAGTAGATTGTACTAGGGTACCTTGGGAATCATTGACATCAATGGTGATTTCCCTCGCACTTGTTAATGGTTCACATCATTGGCTGGTAATCAAGTGTTTTCTACCATGTTCAACTCAGATCATTATAATCACATGGATAGAATCGTATTTTGTGGAAGATGAGATGAAGGCACTGGGTATTTGTATAGCTCTCATTGCTTTCCCTAGGTTGTAATGAAGTTTTGTATATCTAGCATGGATCCACATTTGTATGGTCATGGCTATGCTCAAATTTGTGTCTGTATGACATGGATCTACATTGTATGTCTGGTAGCTATGTCCAAGTTTGAGTCCTCTACCACATGGATCTACAATGTATTCTAGTATCCATTCTTTTTTATTCCTCCCATGGATCTGCCTTGTATTGGTCTACAGCCATGAGTTGGTTACATGTGTCTATGAGTCAAAAATATTGATGTACTATAGATGCATACTTGACGACATGCTCTGATCAAGCTGACACTTTCACCTTGAAGTGACAACTTGTTCTCTCAAAGCTCTCACTTATCATATCCCTCTAAGTCTCATGCTTTGGGGGGCATTGTGTTATACCCAAATCCTATCACCATCATGTGATAAGACCCTTAACTCCCATGTTTCCCCTTAATCCCAGCACTTAGAGTGGAAACCTACTCTGTTTGTGAATTCTACATGAAAAAACTCAACACTGCACTTTCCCTGTGGCCCATGAGCGGTACCTTGCTCGCACCACCTATGGTCTTTGTTCCATAATCATTTCTCATCTAAACCGCTCTATCATAAGAGAAGAAAAGTGGTACCCTAGGTAAAATGGGAAAAAGAGAAGTTTCTCGAGGCTTCTAGATCATGAGCCTCATGTCCTCCCTTATCCCTATCATTGTGGGTCAGTTGAGCTCAAGATCCCCCATCATAGGATCTTAGAGCCACCTCATCCGCAAATCTCTCAACTAGTCCTATCCATTGAGCCTTATAAATACAAGCTCATGTCCATATTTGAGGGGGAGAACTATAGAGGTATTGTTATGCTGTTGGATTGACCACTTAGCCCAAGCCGTTGGAGAGCATAGAGAGAAACATTGGAGCTTATGGGGATGAAATGTTTGTTTTGTGGAGATTCTTGTCGACACTAAGGAAATTGTTGTAAGCTTCTCCATACATCCTTAATGCAAAACTGATTTCCATCCAACATTATTGTTGTTTTGATTTCACATGTACATGTTGTTAGATTCCTTAGTCACTAACATGGATAAGTAGATGATTTTCTGGTAGCTTTGATGTGTTTACATGTTTGATCTATTTGCAGGTACACAGGTTCACTATCGAAGCAGCATTCCAGGTGTCTATGACATTCAGGGAAGGTCTTCATCCTTTATCGTTCACTCATTTGTTCTGGATTTGAACCATTCAGACTAGAGGAACAGCTTATGTCCGCAGAAGGTGAAATATTCTTGATTACAGTACCTTGGTGATCCGTAGGACCTCAATGTTAGTGCATTAAAATTTTGTTTTAAAAGAATGCGTGCAACAGGTTACTTAAAGGAACAGCATTAACAGAAATTAAATGCTCGAAACAGGAATGGAAAACCACAACACTGATAGACAGATACAAGGAAGAAAACACAAAAACAGAGTCACAAATAGAAGTTGATAACGGAGTTCACCCCCTCCACTGGGCTATGTCTCTGGGTCCCTCTCCAATGGGTACTGATCCAATTAATGGCTTTAAAATGGTACAAATTGTTCTGGCATCAACCTCAACATTTGCAGAAACAGAATGCTGGACAGGAAGTCTTCAAGACTCCTCTCTAGAACTTACAACTTGACTTCAAAAGATAAATAAGACAAACTATAACAGAGAATGGGTCGACTTCTAAATACAAAACAGCACTCTGGATAAATTGCAGCAAAAACTCTCCTGCTATCCTTTTGTCTCTGTCAAAATTAACTACAGCAAACTATAAAATAGAAGGCTGAATAGAAAGTCTTCAAGACTCCTCTCTGGAAATTAAAATCGGGTCTTCAAAAGGCAAAGAAGCCCACATGTAACAGAGAATGGTCGACTTTACACTAATAGCATCTGCAATAATTTTACAGCTAACTTTTTTCTCCCCCCTGCACTGGCTGAAACAACTGGAATATAAAGTTGCCCCTGTATCGTGGCTAGAATCGAGCTGTTGAAGCGTTCAGTGGGAGGAATCGTCACCGGTTCGACTTGCCAAAATGTTACCAAAGAGTCTATTCCTGCATCCTCCTACCAACTCATTAATCATAACTGACCGTTCCATATTCCCCCAACATTACCAACAGGCGGTTCATATTTATCCAAACGTGGCAACAAAACTGTGCCAACTATGATACCTGCCAGAGCGTTACTCATCTGCCAAGATGGAACCAAAGAACCAAAAGAGCGTTACCAATGTGTCTGTTCATTCCCTGAAATGCGGCATCAAGACTATGTACCAAACTGCAAAATGGTTTTGAGTCGGAAGCTTTAGTCATCGATGCGTCTGCCACTGTGGAAGAGGATAAGCAACGGGCTCCGATTTTTCTTCGATGAACTCTGTTGCAATCAGATGTCGGTTGGTTTTTGAGTCGAAAGCTTTAGTTACTTTGGTTTCTGCAGTTGCAGATGGCACACCACTTCTTTCTCCAATTCCGTCAAGTTATTTCGCCGATCTTTTAAGTTTTGGGCTTCCGCCATTGCGGCTTCTGGAAGCGTTATTCTTTCGATCCAAATTGTGCCCGCCATTGCAGACTGCCTATTACTCCGACTTCTGATCCGTGCTCCAAATGTCCTTTAAGTCTACGCCATTGTGGAAGGGAGAAGGCTTGTGAGCCCCGCCGTTGCAGAAGGGGAAAGGCTTCCATCCTCCGATGTTGCAGAAGGAAGATCTCTTCCAACCTCCCCCATTGCGGAAGGAGATCCCTTCTGACCTCCGCCGTTGTGGAAGGAGATCCCTTCCAACCTCCGATTCGTCAACAGACCGTGAACCAACTACGCGGCCTTTTCACAACGGTTAATGGAAATGTCGTCAAGCTATGCAATATACGCCACATGAATATCCCGCCAACATTGCAACATATATATATATATATATATATATATATATATATATATATATATATATTATATCATGGTTTCATTTGGAAATCCCCGTCCAACTTAACATATGGTCTTTGGCATAACATAACCATTGAACGGGGTTCATAATATATATGCAAAGTCTGGTTTCGGGACATGTGGGAAAGCAACAACCCTTTAAGATCCGACCCACAGGATAAGGTTAAGCTTAGATATGTTTTTTATCATAGCTAAGAACCATTAAAAATCTTGAAATGCATTGACCCCATTTTCAAAGGTGATGAAGTCTTGAGTTTTACCAAACCTGGCTACCATTGTACCATTTTCTTTTTATCTTGGATTAGTGTATCTTTAAAGACGAACGACCCCCTGGATCATTCCTCCCCAATGGAGAGCTTTTGGACCTCCAAAATCCTAGATCATCCTAGAGGAAGGTGAGGGTACCACTTCCTCACCATTCTGATCTCCATACATCCTGCCTTGCTTAGAATCTGCATATTAGTCTCCTTGTCCATGACCAAAGGAGGTTCATACCATTTAAAATTCTTTGCATATGCGACTGGAGATAAGCTCAAACAGAAAGAACGTTTACACTTATTTTCAAAGGTCTCAAAATTATCATAAACAAAATTGAGCTTTTTACCTTTCAACCTTCCCTTGATGATCTGCAACCAAACTTGCTTTTCAACTTCAAAAGGATGATGATTTGCATGTATGGCTTTGCAAATTGCCTAACTCGTCTCTTGCTGTTCTTGCACTATCTGTTGCACTGCTTTCTTTGCATCATGATGTCCAACATCTTCTGTGCCGAAAGAAAAGTCTACATGTGACTTCAACAGATAACAAAAACAAGTCTCGGAAGGAGATTTAATGCACTGCATGTGCTGCAACTGTTCACCCCGAACCTTAGGATGTTCATCACAATAATTTTGAAGAAATTGAATAATCATCCGATTCATGCCAAGATTTGGAAGAGGCATGCTTTGTTGCAACTACACTTCATGATGTACATCTCTATTAAGTGATAATATTTCAGGTCCCTGAAACAAAGCACCATACTTGGGAACATTTTTAATTAATTCAGTTCCATGTTCCACCAATGATTCACCTTTAACAGCCATTAATGCAAAATTCCTACTAGCATTCACTATCGTTTTCATTTGACTTGTAGTAACGAATGATAGATTTGTCTTCATACGATGTGCACGAACAATGTATTCCACACCACCTTTAAAAAGATGATATTTGTTCTGCTCTCTATAAAAGACTGCTTTCCGGTCATACAAATATGGACTCCCAAGTACAATTCCACAAATGTCAAGGGGTACTACATCTAGTTCTACCTCATCCATAAACTTTTCAGTGATTGCAAATTTTAAAACACATTTCTTTGTAACTTGCAATTGTGTATCATTAGTAACCCAACCTACAGGATAGGGATTTTCATGAGGCACAGTAACTAAATGAAATTTCTTAACCACTTATTCTGATATCAAATTCACTTGAGAACCACTATCAAACAATGTATCAACCTTTGTATGATTTGTAATGACACGAACATGAAACAGTTCACTTCTTATTTTATCACCATGCATAGAAGTAGATAGTAGATTTGTACTTGTACTTGCTCATGAATTAGAACTTGAACTTGCATCAATAGAAAGAGATATACCTTCATCTTTACCTTGGATCCCTCTTGCTGTGATCTTAGTCTCATCACCTGAATCAGATCCCAAGTCTTGAATTATTGCTGCAGTAGCTGCTTGATTATCCTTATCTTTGTTTTTATTTCTTCTCATCCACTTTGGCTTTAATTCTGGATGAAGTTTCCAGCACTTTGAAACATCATGCCCTTTCTGAAAATGTGAGCATGTGGGTCTCTCACCCTCTTTCATGATGGTAGCTATTTCCTTTCCCTTATCTTTGCTTTTATCTTTGTTGTCAAATTCAAATGACTTCTTCATAAACGAATCATCATCATGCTTACCCCTAGCTTCTAAATGTGTAGCTTGAACACATACATCATCCAAATTACTGGGATTAAACATCAACAAAGTATGCTTCAAATAAGAATGCATGCCACCAATATATTTAAGAAGATTTTCTTGCGTATCCAATGCAACATTCAATGCAATAGCCCTCTTTCTGAATTCATGAGTATAATATTGAATGCTTTGTCCTTTAGCTTGTCTAAACATTTGCCAATTCATGGTTAATTGCTGCATATGCCCTAAAGGATAAAATTGCTTCCTCAATACTTCAATGAATTCATTCCAAACTGAAATAATTTTACCATTATTTCAAAGATCTTGCTGAATCTTGCTCTCCCACCAAGTAAGAGCCATTCCAATTGAATCCTAGAAGGGTCATCATTAAACATTTTCCAATTCATGGTTAATTGCTGCATATGCCCTAAAGGATAAAATTGCTTCCTCAATACTTCAATGAATTCATTCCAAACTGAAATAATTTTACCATTATTTCGAAGATCTTGCTGAATCTTTCTCTCCCACCAAGTAAGAGCCATTCCACTCATTCTCAAAGTGGCCAATTGAATCCTAGAAGGGTCATCATTAATGCCCTGCACCCTGCTTGATTATCCTTATCTTTGTTTTTATTTCTTCTCATCCACTTTGGCTTTAATTCTGGATGAAGTTTCCAACACTTTGAAACATCATGCCCTTTCTGAAAATGTGAGCATGTGGGTCTCTCACCCTCTTTCATGATGGTAGCTATTTCCTTTCCCTTATCTTTGCTTTTATCTTTGTTGTCAAATTCAGATGACTTCTTCATAAATGAATCATCATCATGCTTACCCCTAGCTTCTAAATGTGTAGCTTGAACACATACATCATCCAAATTACTGGGATTAAACATCAACAAAGTATGCTTCAAATAAGAATGCATGCCACCCATATATTGAAGAAGATTTTCTTGTGTATCCAATGCAACATTCAATGCAATAGCCCTCTTTCTGAATTCATGAGTATAATCTTGAATGCTTTGTCCTTTAGCTTGTCTAAACATTTTCCAATTCATGGTTAATTGCTGCATATGCCCTAAAGGATAAAATTGCTTCCTCAATACTTCAATGAATTCATTCCAAACTGAAATAATTTTACCATTATTTCGAAGATCTTGCTGAATATTGCTCTCCCACCAAGTAAGAGCCATTCCACTCATTCTCAAAGTGGCCAATTGAATCCTAGAAGGGTCATCATTAATGCCCTGCACCCTGCAATATACTTCAAGCTGCTTGATCCAATTGTCTAATTTTTCAGCATCTACATCTCCATTATAAATAGGTAATTCAAACTTTACATCCAATTTGAAATAAGGCATATTAGGAATTGCATTATTTGAATGAGAAGTATGAGAAGAATAGAAAGTATGTTTAGTGTCAGGAGGATCACCATCACCTCCTACCCCTTTACCATTTTCTTCCGACTTCACTTCTGCATCTCTGGATGAAGATCCTTCTTCTTTCTTCTTCCTTTCTACTCGCTCATCGAGTAGAATTTCCATCATGGATTTCATGCTCATAAAAGCCTCCAGAAACTCAGTTTCAGAAATAACAGGTTTTTCCCGTTCGGTATGTCCTTCTTCTTCCCCTCGTGGAGAAGACATGGTTCTTGACAATGTTCTCCTGGAGCCAATCTCAGGATCTCCTTCAAGTAGTTCTCCTTCACCACACTTTAACCTGGACCTGGTAAGCATTCACAAACTTGCACAACAGTCAACCAGCTCTGATACCAAATATGATCCGTAGGACCTCAACGTTAGTGCATTAAAAGTTTGTTGTAAAAGAATGCGTGCAACAGGTTACTTAAAGGAACAGCATTAACAGAAATTAAATGCTCGAAACAGGAATGGAAAACCACAACACTGATAGACAGATACAAGGAAGAAAACACAAAAACAGAGTCACAAACCAAAGTTGATAATGGAGTTCACCCCCTCCACTGGGCTACGTCTCCGGGTCCCTCTCCAATGGGTACCGATCCAATTAATGGCTTTAAAATGGTACAAATGGTTCTGGCATCAACCTCAACATTTGCAGAAACAGAATGCTGGACAGGAAGTCTTCAAGACTCCTCTCTGGAACTTACAACTTGGAATTCAAAAGATAAAGAAGCCAAACTATAACAGAGAATGGGTTGACTTCTAAATACAAAACAGCACTCTGGATAAATTGTAGCAAAAACTCTCCTGCTATCCTTTTGTCTCTGTCAAAATTAACTACAGCAAACTGTAAAACAGAAGGCTGAACAGAAAGTCTTCAAGACTCCTCTCTAGAAATTACAATTGGGTCTTCAAAAGGAAAAGAATCCCACATGTAACAGAGAATGGTCGACTTTACACTAACAGCATCTGCAATAATTTTACAGCTAACTTTTTTCTCCCCCCTTCACTGGCTTAAACAACTGGAATATAAAGCTGCCCCTGTATCGTGGTTATAATCGAGCTGTTGAAGCGTTCAGTGGGAGGAATCGTCACCGGTTCAACTCACCAAAACGTTACCAAAGAGTTTGTTCCTGCATAACCGACCATTCCATATTCCCCCAATGTTACCAACAAGCCGTTCATACTTATCCAAACGTGGCAACAAAACTATGCCAACTATGATACCTGCCAGAGCGTTACTCATCTTCCAAGATGGAACAAAAGAACCAAAAGAGCGTTATCAATGCGTCTGTTCATTCCCTGAAACGCGGCATCAAGACTATGTACCAAACTACAAAATGGTTTTGGGTCGGAAGCTTTAGTCATCGATGTGTCCGCCGTTGCGGAAGAGGATAAGCAATGGGCTCCAATTTTACCTCGATGAACTCTGTCGCAATCAGTTGTCGGTTGGTTTTTGAGTCAGAAGCTTTAGTTACTTTGGTTTCCACAGTTGCGGATGGCGCACCACTTCTTTCTCCAATTCCGTCGAGTTATTTCGCCGATCTTTTAAGTTTTGGGCTTCCGTCGTTGCGGTTATCGGAGGCGTTATTCTTCCGATCCAGATTGTGCCCGTCGTTGCAGACTGCGTATTGCTCCGACTTTTGATCCGTGCTCCAAACGTCCTTTAAGTTTCCGCCATTGTGGAAGGGAGAAGGCTTGTGAGCCCCGCCGTTGCGGAAGGGGAAAGGCTTCCGTCCTCCGATGTTGCGGAAGGAAGATCTCTTCCGACCTCCGCCGTTGCGGAAGGAGATCCCTTCTGACCTCCGCTGTTGCAGAAGGAGATCCCTTTCGACCTCCGATTTGTCAACAGACCATGAACCAACTACGCGGCCTTTTCACAACGGTTAATGGAAATGTCGTCGAGCTATGCAATATACGCCACATGAATATCCCACCAACATTGCAACATATATATATATATATATTATACATTGGTTTCATTTGGTAATCCCCGTCCAACTTAACATATGGTATTTGGCATAACATAACCATTGAACGGGGTTCATGACATATATCCAAAGTCTGGTTTCGGGACATGTGGGCAAGCAACAACCCTTTAAGAGCTGACCCATGGGATAAGGTTAAGCTTAGATATTTTTTTTATCATAGCTAAGAACCATTAAACACCTTGAAATGCATTGACCTCATTTTCAAAGGCGATGAAGTCTTGAGTTTTACCAAACCTGGCTTCCATTGTACCATTTTATTTTTATCTTGGATCCGTATATCTTTAAAGATGAATGACCCCCTGGATCACTTGGGAATCATTGACATTAATGGTGATCTCCCTCACACTTGTTAACAGTTCACATCATTGACCAATAATCAAGTGGTTTCTACCATGTTCGAATTTAGATCATTGTAATCACATGGATAGAATTGTACTTTGTGGAAAACGAGACGAAGACCCTGGGTATCTATTGGAAAGCACTCATATTTTTCTCCCCAGGTTGTGATGGAGTATATTGTGTGAAGTCCCAGCATGGATCCACATTTGTATGGTCGTGGATATGCTCAAATTTGCGTCTGTATGACATAGATCTACATTGTATGTATGGTAGCTATGTCCAAGTTTGAGTCCTCTATCACATCGATCTACGCTATATTCTAGTATCCATGTTTGTTTATCTCTCTCATGGATCTGCCCTATATTGGTCTACAGCCATAATGAAGACACATTTTTCTCATGATTCAAAAGTATTGATGTATTGTAGATTCCTAGTTGATGATCTCTGATCAAGCTAATTCTTGCTTCAAAGTGATAACTTTCTCTTTCAAAGATATCTCCTATCATATCTCTCTAGCCTCATGCTTTGGGGGGGATTTTGTTATACCTAAATCTCATCATCAACATGTGATTAGATCCAAAACTTGAGTGTTTCCCTCAATCCCAAATTGTGAAGCCAAGAACATTGGTCCAAACATCAAATTTGTATATGAAAATCTAACACCGCTTCTACCCTTTAGTCAAAAAGCAGTACCTTTTTTAGCATCACCTATAATGCATTGGTAGTAATCAGTGGCACCACCTTTACCCATTTAGCAAGGCGTGGTTCTGCCCATAACCGCTCTGTCATGGTGAACAAAGAGTGGTTCCCTTGGTAAAAAGTGAAAAATAGAAGGTCTCATGAAGCTTCTCGAAAGAAGGATTCATGGCACCCTTATCCTTGATCACTAGGGTCAGTTGGGCTTGAGATCCATCCTTGTAGGATCTCCTAGCCACCTCACCCATCAATTTCTCAACCATCCCTATCCATTGCAAGCCTATAAAAGTAGGCTCAATTCCCATGGTTGAGGAGAGAGTAATTTTATGATATTTCTTTGATATTCTGGCCTAAGTCATTCAAGAGAGCTTGAGGGAGCAATTTGGAGCTGTAGGGGGCAAGATGTTGGTTTTGTGAGAGAGAATATCAACACTAAGGCATAGGTGTTTTCTTGGAGCCTTTTTTTCATAAGAGAAGAACCATATCACTCCATCAAAGATTGTATTCCAGGTGTCTGTAGTTTCTATGGGAAGTCTTCCAACCTTATTGTGAACCATTTGTTCTAGATCTGAACCATTCAGACCAGAGGAACAACTTATATCCGTAGAAGGTGCAATAGAATTCCTAGCAACACCAACCACTTATGAATAAGTATGGTCCATCAATGGTATTATATCATTACACAATTCTAAGAATCATATATGAAACACAATTTATACATATGTTATAATTGCGACGTAACTAATAGTACTAGTGTGATTGATACAAGCTATGAATACATGTCACTAATTGAGATATGATAGTTTTCATCTATAATAAGTAAGATTTAATGATAGTACAATATATCATACATCCAAAAGTTTCATCTTCTTATCAAACATAAGAAAGAAAGTTCTAACTATGTGCTTGATATGCGGGTCATCCCGTAGCTCAGATATTACATATTTTGGATATATTTTATCTTTCTTATGAAGACTAGAAATAGTTGTATACTTTATACCCTTTTCTTGGTCCCATATAGCATATAATACATCATTTCACTTAACATAATCAAACTCATTTTGGCCATCCACGACTCATTAGGTCAAATCATTTTTATATCATATGTTATTTGCGGCTAAAGAAAACTAGCACACAAAAAGTATGTACTATACCAGCTCTATCACTTCTTTCTCAGCCTTGTGAGTCCATATACATGTATTTCCTAGTGTCCTTACCACAAGGATAATAAGAAATTATTGCATCTCTTTTGTTGTTTGCGGATTCTCCAAAATGGCTATCTAAATCCATGTAATAAGATTACATCTATTGAGCAAGTAGCCGCACTATTCTTCTCTGAGATCTAGTTTAAGTTTTGGATTTTCCCTTAACATAGCCTTAGATAGTGATTATGGACTCCTCATTAAATTTTGGAAAACATTATGGAAACTACTTGGATGTAAGCTGCATATTTATATTTCCTTTTATCCCCAAATATATCCATAGACTAAGGTTGGTATTCACAACTTGGTACATGCCTTTTCTGTCTACTATTCTAGAAACACATTATGGAGTTCCTATTTACAAAATTACATGTATTAAAACACAACTATAATTGATAAATATATACATTTACAAGTTATTCACATTTTGTAGCATGTTATGTCATGCATTTCAACACAGCTATAATCAAGCAATCTATAAATTTACAGGTTATTCGCATGTTCAAGCATGTTATGGATATCAACCTTTGGTACCTTTTGAGCTACCCATCACTCTTCCACCATCCACTTCACAACAAAATAAATGTGAACAATACAAATCTTCCACTTTTGTTCAAAATATTCCGCACTTTCATGCCCATGTAACAAGAGACCTCACAACCAAGCTTGTTATAAACCCTGCAATATTGTCACCACATCCTTGTTGAGTTTCATATCACTAACTAGGTTATGCTATAGTTGGAAAAGAAATGTTTCAAAGTATAATTCTGCCACAAACTGAATCCCATTCACTGTGTATTGTATAGTTTGTTATAAAGACGTAATAAATTAATACTAACTTGTATTCATCCATCATTAATGCTATATGGAGAATACAATCTAAAAATTATGTTGCAACTCCTATGAAACTCACACATAACTCAAATAACTCAACACTAACTTGAACATGATTTCCAAGTTCTAAAATGGTAGTTCAAAAGGTATTAGGACTAGGAAGAAAATAATATCAGAATTTTTAAATGTTATGCATGATTGCTAACCATTCTCATTCATTGACTGTGTAGTTACGCCTTTTGTGGATGTTAAATTACAACTTGAAAAATACACGTGATTACTGATATTGTCGTCTCTAAGTAGATCACAACCAATGACATAACATTAGAGTATTCTAGGGTAGGACCATGGTTTACCTCTTGTTCTTAGGATTTCAACACAAATTATAAGGTGTTGAAAATGATGAAATCCCTTTCTTTACCTAATACCAACATTTAGAATAGTCATGAAATTATACACAAAGGAAAAACATTGGCTAAGATAGCTTGCTTCTCGGCATTATTGTAATGTAAACTATAGCTTGCTTCTCGGCTTAGATAGCTTGCTTCTCATCACTCTTTCCCAAGCTCTCTCTGTTAGTAGAGTGCACCTCAGTCATCTTTAGCAAAAGGGAGGATCACTCATCATCAATGCATCAATGCATCAAGAAGAGAAAAAGAGAAAAAGAGAAATTCTAAGGCCTCAATGCATCAAGAAGAGAAAAAGTGTTCCACTTATTGAAGTATCTATGATGGAAATTGAGGATGATTTAGGAGGAGCATTCCATTGTTTTGGCATATTTTAAGGAAATATGGTTTCTTGGTACATGGATCAAATACTATCTTGCACATGTATCCATATCGAATCAACCATGTATCCATACCGAATCAACCATTCCATGCAAATTTCCTGTCAATTTGGGAATTTCATTCCATGCAAATGGGAATTTCCAAATTGCAGCGACAACTGAGATTTGCCAGAAGTTAGTTTGTGCTTTTTTGAATACTTTGGTTGTCAAAATATAAGAAAAGAAATAGCTGGAAGATTAAACATTGGAAAGGATGCAACTAGCATTGAATTCTCCTATGTTCCTGCTGGCACGTATATTAATTAATGAATATCATCCATCTAAGCATTAAATACCTCTTATGTCATGTCTTTCTTTAATGTCGGTGTGTTTGTGGCATACAGACTATGCATTTGACAAATGCAATGCAATGGGAATCTTGCAGTATTTAATTTCATATACCATCGAAACACCCATTTAAGAGTTGATTAGATTGATTAAGTTTAATATCCAAGAGCATCCCCAGATGTAGTTTATTCACCTAGGGTCTAGAAAATCATTTGAGGGAAATTATTTTCTTTAAACCTAAGACCGTTGATGAGCTTACTTAAGGTGGGGTGCTTTTTTACTGTGCAGACAAGGTTGGCATAAATAGGGCAGCATTTCTTAATCTCCCAACAGCCCATATTCTCTTCTCCCAGCCCCCAGTAATGATTTCCTTCCTCCCAACCCTAACTTCTATTCTATTTGCTTCCATCCTATGAAAAAAACACCAGCACAATGTTCTACTCCCTACTTGTTTATGGTTGGGACAGTATGCAGATTGAACTACATTATTTTTAAGTCCTTTGTCATTCGTTTAAGCTCTTCAATTGACTTTTGTATTTCTATATTTCATAAAACATAGGTACACAGCTAAAAGTTACCATAAGTTTAAAAATTTGTCCAAGGAACAATTTAATAGACAATTGGATTGAGAAGCTACTATTTTTCACCGGAAACTCATCCAAAATAGTTTGCAATCTTCCACAAAAGCATAATTAACAAGTAGATAAGATAATATAATATAATTTTAATAATGTTCAATGAATGACCACAAAAGTGGTTCATTGGGACTAAAATAGTAGAATCAGTGCAATACATAGTGGGACTATACAAGCAGTTCCTATGGCTACACTAATGACAACAAGAAAAGGTCTACGATATAAGAGAAAAGATACAAAGAGATAATATACTAGCTCAAAGAAATAAATATGCAGACACATAAAATGAGTACATAGGAAAAATCTCATCAAGAACATATCAATTTGTTCTGGAACTATAGCCCAAATCTGACAGCTCGGAGAGAGAAGAAGTCATCTCCTCATTTGTAATCACCATGAAAGGAACAACAAACTATAGAGATAATTTAATAGGATGTACTCTAATGAGAATTAACCACACAATGTACTCTTTGCAAAGAGCAGGTAATTTGTACAAAGGTGACTACAATAAGATGCATCCTTCTGAGCATAAAACCATTAATGCATACTTTGGATTGTGCAACAAAAATCGGTGTAAGTCACACTATACTTAATCAGTGATATCCTATAGAGATCTATGGAACAAAAAAATGAGTATGTCACTATACTAAATTAGTGATGTCCTACAAACTTGTACATTAGGGTTTAAGAAATTCTGAAAGTGCATAAACTCCACCACACTTGGAAGAAGTGAGTTAAAGTTGCCAATATAAAAAAATATGTGTAGGTCACTATACTGAATTAGTAATGTCCTACAAACTTGTACATCAGGGTTTAAGAAATTATGAAAGTGCATAGACTCCATCACACTTGGAATAAGTGCTTTAAAGTTGCCAATATAAAAAGGAAAAAAAAGGAAAAAACAAGAAAATTTTTATGGTGACAACTTCTCCAAATGGCTACTGTACAGTTGAATGTTTCCTCATTTCAAAAATGATCAAAACAACTATTTTCTCATCTCAAAATATTAATTCTATCATTTTCAATGTTCAATGTTAGTGTAAACTCAGTTATTTTACCTAAACAACCTATGTTTCTTCTTTTATGAACTTGATATGCTAGCCAAACAAACAATCCAAGGCATTCCTTGACAAAGGATTCAAGTTTATGAGTGCTCATATGTACTCGTTGTTATGATTATCTTTAATGAGTGCTCATATGTAACTTGCCACTTCAATGGAAGGAACTCGTTGCTTTGAGCTAAGTTATTGGGACATAGTGTAGAGGTCTTGGTATAGAATTTATTTCCTCTCTGACTTTGTCTAAATATGTACCATAAAACCCAAGTGCAAGCAACTATGAGAAGTAAGAAACTTAGTGCCTGTGCTACATATTTTCATTTCTACTTGCCTGATTTTGATATATTTGATTTCCTATTTCTTAACCTATTCCTTTTTTTCATAGGCTGAAGAACGTTGTGTTGATTTCTCTTCTCCCATCCACCAGCAGTGAGTTCCATTCATTCAATAATCAATTATGCTTCATGTTCATGCACTATGTAATAATTTATGGAAATACTATAACACTTTCCATTACTAAGCAGTTCCAATGATCAAGCATAGTGATTCCATAACAATAGATATATGATTAGTGATAGTAATGGGTATTGCTGATGTAACAACTTCATTTAGGGAAACAACTCATGTAACAAGCTGCTAATCCCAAGGAGATCAAGGTTTTGTGTAATGTAAAAACTGAATGACTAGACTAAGCTTAGATACGTAACTACACTAGCTTATTAGAGATAAGCACTATTAAAGCTCCATGACACTGTAAATCCATATCCTATCTATGGGGTTATGATGGTACACTGATTTAGACATATTCAATGAGATGTTTGATGTTCTGTGCTTAGTTTGTTCATGTTAACCAAGCTCAATTGCTCATTTATTATGGAACACTCTATAAATTATGGAACCGTGATATAAGCCTAACAAGAGCTTATCAATGGTAGGAGTCCAGAGTATTACTTGTTTTCACATTATGCTTAAGCTTACAAGTATCATCACATAAGCAGTAATAGTTAGCATGCTTACAAAGAGCTCAGTTCTGTAATAATTACGATATTGAAACAAGATACTTGCATAAGTATAGTAAGTTGATTACTAGGAATAAGCAGATATCATACAAGCTAATACAATGGTAATTATATATCAATAGTAGTATCAATTTATCACAGCTTCTATTATACTAATCATGTATCAATACCATGGATGTGTAAGGGTAGATCATAGTTAGGTCTTTTTCATCATACATCACTTACAACTTACCTTAGGTTGGCCATAGCTATACTGCATACTCATTGTTCTTGTTCAATCTTTGTAAGATATATATATTAGTGTAAACATTACAGATATATGGCACTCATTACCTTGTAGTAAAGCTATAGGAATAAATCATGGTAAAAATTCTAGAAAAATAGGTTGTAATAATTGGTTTGTTTATCCTATATGCTCATATTATATATATTGTAGTGTCCCTAATTATGGGTAATCTATTACTGGTAAAACATAACGGGTAAGTCTAAGCATATTGAATACATGATATGTTTACTATACTTTATCATGCTTGTTTGTTTCTATCATTACACCCTAATCACCTTAGCTAGGATCATAACACTAAGCTTATTCTATAATAAAAAATCATGCAACAAGGTGCTTGAACATAACAGCTTATGGAAACATGTATGTATTACTTATACAGGAACATGTAGCTTATCCATAGTAATCATAAAGCTTATATTAGCTCACTATTCCAGGTCTGATGATTATTCTGTATACTCTTTTCATAATCAATGAAAGGGTTAGGTTATAAACTTCATTGAATACGTATACTTATGTCATTAAGCTGGTCTTACTTCTCTATCCTCATCAGTAATCATAGAAGCTCGATTCCCATTATTGAATAGATATAACTCTTATTGAATAGGTAAACATAGTATATAACCATATTTTTTTAAGCTGGATTCCATATTAGGTATAGGTCTCACTTAGATTGATAGGAAAACATAAACATGAAGATTATGCTTATTGAACATATGCATTTAAACACATGTATTCTACAAATAGATCACCAATAATTACTGTTTTACCATAATAATTACCCGAATAACTATCTCATATGTAAGTGATTACAGGAATAACGTACATCATTAACTAAGGTGTAAGCATCATGATTCCTAACATTCCAGTGATTACAATATCATACTAGTTGATTACCTATATTATGGTATAGGTATAAGTAATTATCATGGGAGCTACTAGCATATTGAATGGTTTAAATCTAGCTATATTACTTACTACTATATTAGGTATGTACTGATATTTAGAATATACCAGTATTTGTTAGCACTCTTGTTCATTATATGTAACACATCACGTATCTATTGTGATTAATTAGGGTAAGTACGTACCATCAATATGAGAAACCATGTTAATTAGGGGAAATGGTCTCAACTATTACTAAGCTCAACTATTCCTGGGATCTACTTACAGTAATGGGAATCATAGTATTCTCAGTAATATGAACATTGGTTATTAGTATAGCTCGTATTAGTACTTATATAGAGTGTAATAGAGTAATGAACAAGCTCTATCAACGTAATAACTACTATTGTTTTTATGTAATAACTACTATTGTTTTTACCTGATAGAATGAAACTTGTGTATTACTTCTTACGAATAAGCTAGTATACTATCATGTTTTACCAGTATGTTCATATTAGTATAAGTAATGGAATTGATACTACCTATATGATCTCAACACAGTAATGGAATGAATACTTATCTCGATTAAGTATGAAGTTATAAGTATTACAAGCACCCATTATAACACTTCTATTAATTATGGCAATGCTTATCCCGAATTAAAGCTAAGTAGTACTAATTTGTTCTTGTGTTCTATGAGTAATAGTAATAGTTATAATATAGGTATCAATAAGAGTAAGTTCAACATAAGTTGTAATCACTGCTAATAAGGTATAGAGTAATATAAACATGTACTGCTTATGATCCTTACTATCTCTAAAGGTCTATATGTATGATTGCACTCTATGTTAAACACAATGGATTTCGCTTAACTATTACATCAAGCCGTGTGATATGAATCCGTGTTGTTATGGTAATACTAGTAACTTGTACACAAAGCAAAACATGTTAGTTACAGGTAAGATTATGAAGCTGGTAATAATATAAGGTTAATGCTTATAATATATGTGTAAGTTGTATCCCAATGCTTAAACTAAGAATAAGGTAATTAACATTGACATATATGGTAATTGATTCCATAATATAATCATATAGCTTATCCCAGTAGTTGGCATGGTTCTACTTGGTTACTTGGGTTAGATATAGCACTGTAATTACTAATAGAATTGGTTTTAATTGAACACACTTACTAATTCTTATACTATTAAGATTTAACATCATAAACATATGGCATTCATACTTTAACTAATCATAAGCTATGTGATTATTGGATACTCTTTCTAAGCTGGTGATTCCCATTGTTATAAGTAGTGATACTAGCTCTATCCTATTCAATCGGTACAACTAGTGTAACTCATATTAGGTTATGTTACCCTTCTTAATGGAGTTCATACTAGTGATCTAAGTCTAACCAAGGTGAGCTTGTTCACCTTTTACTGGTCTTGAAGTTCATATTGTTCTATAATTTCATATATGTATCTTACCCATTCATATTACTGTGTTCATTAAGAAGGACATACCCAATGATCAAATAATTTCCATTGCTTAGCTGGAATTCCTAACTAAAAAGGACATACTTAATGATCAAACAATTTTCCTTCATTGTATAGGTTTCCATCCACACAGTAACCAATTTAGATAATCCTCTTATCCAATAAAAATCACTTTTGTCTTCTTGTTTTTTACGACATTAACTACATTAACAAAAGGATTAGGCCACTAGAATGTTGCCTCTATTAGTTCTTGTGAGAGCTAGGGTCAGGGATAAATCATCTGTAAAATGCAATTGATGGTTAGTATATGCCTCATCATCCCTAGCCCAACTAAGTTTGGCTATTGTATGGGCATCCCTAGCTCGATAGGGAAGCTCCAACAAGGAAATTGGAACTCAAGGTCCTCAATGTACTTAATTTTATTAAATAGATGCACCTCTAAATCACACTTGTTAGTACTGGGTTGCTTCCTAATTTTTCTTTCTTTTAGTCAACAATATTGTGCCACCATATTGCCTCAACCTCTAAGAATCCAGTCACTCTTTGGATTATTTCCTATTTCCAATAATTCTAGCACGTGCCATGAGTGGGATACAAATGGGCCAAGGAATAGATCAATATGATTAGAGAGTACAATCGGTGGCTAGTAGATTGTGGGAGTGACAAATAAATATAATCCATCAATCATGATCCTTATCCATGTATACTAACTAAGAATTGATTCAAAATAAAAATTTTAATGATTCAAACAACTTATTAGGGGAATCAAAATAATTATTTTGTATCCAATGGAAATGCCATAAAACTAATTGACATCACCTAAGGACAAGATTGAAAATGTTGTCAACATTCCTTCTCAATGGTAGGGTCATTAATATCCTCCAAGAACACTCTATGTTGAAGCAAAAATCTTACAACACTTCCCCTTATTCCACCATCACTTTGAAAAGAAATTTGGCCAACATGAGACCAAGGAAAATTTCTGAATGTGAGTGGACACATATTAACTTCTCACACTTTTTGACAACAAATTGGTAGCATAACCTTAGATTGAAGAGATACCCTTGGCCTAGCTAGGGCACATAGTCCTACTAAGGCCATCCTTAAAGTATCTAAGTCTAGTCTAGCTAGTCCTAGTAAGAATGTGAATTAACCTAAACCCTAGCTAGGAGAGGTTACAACAATCCACTTAAAGGATGAGGGAGGTAATCACAATCCATGGCCCATATAAGAGAGATCATACATAGTCACAATCCATTAGGATACACCTTACACAATCACAAATAAGGTTTAGCATCCACAAAGGGATGGTGGCCAAAGCTAACAGTCCAAGAGTATCCCACAGAACTATACATGGCCTATATTTTCAGCAAAAAACTGGTCTTGGATCAACCTGATATAGTCATGGGTCAACTTCATAGATTCACGGCCTAGCATGGAAACATGAGAGACACCAAACATTCCATGGGTCAGATGCATAAGGTCACAGCTCAGCAAGAGAGACACCACACAGTCCACAAGTCATATGCATAAGGTCACTTCATGGTTCATGGTTCATAAGGTCACTGAATGGTTCATGGTTCATAAGGTCATTTCATGGTTCATCGCTCATGGTATTTTCCAATATTGCACATCCACTCAAAAATAGGCCACTTGTGGGCCTGATGAATTTGGGCCAATTGTAATCCTCTTGGAGCTAGACAGAAGCGATTTCCACCTTAAAAAACACATACTTGCATCCATCGCTTGGGTTTAAAAATCAAAAAACACAAACTTGCATCTATCTCTTCGGTTTAAACACTAATATCTGATAGGGTTTGATTTCTCATGTAGGGTTTCAGAGAATCCCCATGCAGCAACCAGGTTTTGCAATTATAGTATTAAGAAGAAAATATCGCCACATATTGGGAAGTCAAAAAAGATTTTGATAGCCATTGCAATTGGCGTAATGGAAATGAAACCCTATGAAAATCTATAAACATTCACACAAACCCTTGGACAACAATCCGGTATTAAAAACAGGGCACAAGAAGTATATAATTTGATGTGGCAAATGCAAATAACAGCAACAACATACACTGCATACATCAAATAAAGGAAAAAAATGGGGATGAGAAATAGACCGACGTACCTTAGAGAGCCATTCCGAAAATCCCTTGACCTTGGTGAGCACAAGATCTTCGAGCCTCCATAGTCTGCAGGAAGCTTTTTTTCCTCTTTGTCTTTTAGATGGTGCCATGTCGTAAAACCCTGATGGAAACAACAAATACTGTATGGCATACCCTCCCAGTACTCCTCAACAAGAATTGGGTACATGTTAATATTTTATAGAGGCAATACTTTTGTGGCTCATTGGAAAATGGACGAATGGGCTCACGATGGAATTCATTGGCCGCAGGTTTCAAGGAATGGGCTCATGATGGAGGAATGGAGGAATGGCCAATATTTTAGTGGCTCACGATGGAGGAATAGATGAATGGGAAATATTTTCATTTGTTGTTTAATGCATAGCTCGATATTAATCATGGTATTGTATAGTATCCACTTAACAAAAAGGACATTAGCATCCACTTTATATAGTATTGTATAAACATCTATTTGACCCTTCACTTAGTACATATATAATTCCTTATCGTTAACACATCAATAAATGTTTTCATTGAAAAGCTAACATTGAATAATAAAAAGGGAAAGAATTTGTAACAAATGTTTTTGTAGCACATCCTTACCAATTAGGCTATCCCTATTTATTAAGTCACTCTTGTTGACTTAACATCTTTGATGATGTAGTATATCTCATTTCTTCTCAAGTTGGACTTCGTATCATTCCATTCACTTCTTGTGTTAAACATCCTTATAGCAATGTCCTCATTGGTTTCCTCCTAGGATGTCTCTAGATGCCTTTGTCCATTGATTGTATCCTCTTGGTTTTAATTCATTAAGTAGTTGATGTTTGAATGAGTGATTTGTGCTTGATTACCTAATAGTTTCTTCCACTTCATATTGCATACAGGATGATGGTCATGATGATGATGGTGATGATGATGGACATGATGATGATGATGATGATGATGATGAGGATGATGACGATGACGATTTCAATGATGATGTTGTTGTTGATGATGATGATGATGATGGCGATGATGATGATGCTAATGATGATATTGGTGATGATGATGTCGATGATGATGATGATGATGGTAATGATGGTGAGGATGATGATGATGCTAATGATTATGACAATGAGGATGATGATGATGTTGAGGATTATGGTGATGATGATTGCATGTCAATGATGATGATGATGACGATGATATGATGATGTTGATGATGTCGATGATGATGGTGATGAGGATCATGATGATGATAAGGATGATGGTGATGATGATGACAATGATGATGATGATGATGGACACGATGATGATGATGATGATGATGATGATGATGATGATGACGACGATGATGATGTCAATGATGATGATGATGATGGCGATGATGATGATGATGATGCTAATGATGATGATGATGCTAATGATGATGATGGTGATGATAATGTCGATGATGATGATCATGATGATGGTGATGGTGATGATGATGATGATGCTAATGATGATGACAATGAGGATGATGATGGTGATGATAATCACAGGTTAATGATGATGATGATGACAATGATATGATTATGATAATGATGATGATGATGTCGATGATGATGGTGGTGATGAGTTGTACATTGTCATCATCATCATTTCAGAGATTTGTACATGGAAAGGACTACCATGTACATGGAAGAGGTGTAGTGAATGGAAGTGCATTTCAGGGATTTGTACATAATGGGAATAGAAACTCTAATTATGACCCATAACCAATTGACCACTAATAGAAACTCTATAACCCCTAATCTATGATTGTGATAACACTTATGACCTATAACCCCTAATGTAACCACTAACTATTAAAGCATCTAATTCATATAAATTCTAACATTTAAAACATCTAGAATATAGCAATTTAATAAACCCCTTATTTATAACTCTAGATTTACGTCCTCCAATTCCTATCCCATATAACAACTTCACTCCTATAAGACAACATTTATAATTTATAATATAAGATATTTCCACTAATTCCTCCAACTTCATTCCACTTCCTCTTATTCCCGAAAGGTTCACATTTTTTTCTTCCTCCTTAAAAAGTTTAGGGTTGTAGATTGTTGTATCCAACTTAGTGTGCATAGTCCTTTTGCCTTGGGTTTAATGTAGTTCCATCATCTACCTCATGCTGATGGTGATCATGATGATGATGAATACGATGATGACGATGATGTTGATGGTGAGGATGATGATGATGATGATGAAGATGACGATGAAGATGATGATGATGATGATGATGATGATGATGATGATGATGATGATGATGATGATGATGATGACGATGATGATGATGTCGATGATGTGACAATGATGATGATAATGATGGTTAAAACATATATAAATAGACATGGTGGTGGTGGTGAAGAAGACGATGATGATGAATATGATGATGATGTTGGTGGTGGTGGTGAAGATGGTGATCATGATGAAGACGATGATGACGACAGAGATTGTGATTATGGTGATGACGACGATGATGATAACGATGGATTAAACATAACTAAATAGTCGTAAAGATAATACATTATGCAAAAAGATGTTCTCACATACCTCATAGATTCCAACATTGATACAATGTCATTCGGATTCTTCTTCATCTAAATCAACATTTGTATCGTCATCTAATCTGAATCGCTATCGTTGAAAAGATCGCTCATATCAAAGTAATGATCAAAGTCATTTTCAATTAGATATTCATCATCAATATCATCAATTTCAATTTCATTGTCTTCTACATCATTTGTATGATGAAGATGAGGATGATGATAATGATCAGGATGATGGTGATGGTGATGATGATGGACCCGATGATGATGATGATGATTATAATGATGTTGATGAGGATGATTACGATGATCATGTCAATGATGATGATGATGACAATGATCATCATCATAGTCATCGTCATCATCATCATCATCATCTTCGTCATCATCGTCGTCATCGTCATCGACATCATCGTCGACATCATCCTCATCATCGTCATGTTGATGATGATGGTGATGGTGATGGTGATGGTGATGATGTTAATGATGATGATGAGGAGGAGGAGGATGAGGATGAGGATGATGGTGATGATGGTGATGGTGGTGATGGTGATGATGATGGACACGATGGTGATGCTGATGAGGATGATGACAGTGATGATGTCAATGATGATGATGATGGTCATCGTCATCATCATCAGCATCACCCTTGTCATCGTCATCATCGTGGCAATGGCGATGATGATGATGATGATGATGATGATGATGATGATGGTGATGATGATGTCGATGATGATGATGGTGATGATGATGGTGATGATGATGATGATGATGCTAATGATGATGACGATGAGGATAATGGTGATTTTGAGGATGATGGTGATGATGAAGGATATTCCTCTAAATTTTATAAGAGTTCCATATAGTTGACAAGTTCCACTTCACTTCACATCCAAATTTGTATTATATAAGAGTTCCATGTAGTTGAATATTCATCTAAAGTTTATAAGAGTTCCATATAGTTGGCAAGGATATTCATCTAAAGTTTATAAGAGTTCCACTTCACCTTCAAATTTGTATTGTATAAGAGTTCCATGTAAAGCAGGTTTATAAAAGTTCTATATAGTTGACAAGTTTGGAGGTGTGTTACCTCTTATTCCCCAAAGGTTCACATTTTTTTCTTCCTCCTTAAAACTTTTAGGCTCGTGGATTGTTGTATCCAACTTGGTATGCATGGTCCTTTTGCATTGGGTTTGCATTTGCATCATCTATCTCATGTCTTATGTAAACTTTATGAAACTCTCTTTCAACTCTGCCTTGGTCATATATTAGGATTTTCTCCTTGACATTTTTTTGTTTTGTTTTTGAAACTATACAACAAACAACTCTAAAATTTTGAAGATTTAGTTCAATAAATGTTCAGACTTATGTTAATCATACTTATCAAACAAACTAAGACATATCAAGGCCATCTAAAATGGTAAAGAGAGAAGGAATAAGTTTGAATTGACAAACACGCCCAAAATTATCAAGGCAACATGTAAACAATAGGAAGAATGGTCAAAGACATGAAAAAACACTTGCATGTATGAATCATAGTGCTCAAGAGCTATCAACCAATATTGAATTTACAATAGATCTAAGTTATATGGATGTATTTTGTAGATTAATTTCATAGTTTTCAACTCAAAACACAAAACGTTTATGAATCATAGTGACACATGCTCAAGAGCTATCAACCAATATTGAATTTAGAACTTATATAAGTTATATGTATGTATTTTGTAGATTAATTTCATAGTTTTCAACTTAAAACACAAAATATTTATGGTTTAATAATTGTGAGATAATTATAAAATCCCTTAAAAAGTTACTTAGCCACCTAAAATTATATAACAAAAATCCACATAAATACTCCACCCAAAAAATTCAAATAGTTTAAAGATAACCCCACTACATAAATTCCTAATAAATGGGCATTAAATGAGATAAACTACCACCATAAAGACATTAACATTACATCAACAAAGACAATCACCAAACATTATTACAACATACAACATAATTTAAAGACTTGTGTCTTTTGCAACATTTAGTTAGAATAAGTTCCTTGTATCGTTTTGCATATCTCTTGTAATATATATACAAGGTCATGGTAAGAATATTATCATTCTAAAGTTTTTTTTGAGATGGTTATGAAAATATATCATATGTGATTTTTTTAATATACAAAAGTAATTAGCTCTAAATTATTATTTAGAGTTTCTTAAAAGTGATGGTCACCCAATATGAAAATTGAGTAGGGAAACTAAAAGTCATGCCTTTTGAAACCTGGTATGAGTTAGTTTATATCTCCTCTTAAATAAATGGTGCAGGTTTAAAGTCTTCATGGATCATAATGCGTATTTTCTATATTTTTAGGAAATAAATTTGTTATTTAATTTTAGATATACTAATCTTGATGCCATTATTAATAAACGTCTACACTTTTATTTAATTTTTCTTATTATTTGAAACAATTTTTAATAAACCCATCACTAAATTGTGTCATAATATAATATGGAATAATGATTTCTTTATATTTTTCTTACTTATTACTATTATTATCACATTATATTGATGTTAAGGATCTCATCAAGTCGTATCAAATTTCATGGTCTTAGACTATAAAAGATGAATGACAATACCATGGAAGATGAAGGATTATCCCAATGATAAATGACAACACCATGAAATATGAAGGGTCATGTCAATGAATACAAAGGGTTAGTACTCCATGTATCTAGAGGAAAACACCATTATCGAGAGAATTAAGGGTTATAATGTTGATATGGATAAATAAAGCAAGAAATATGACTCATAATAGCAAGTTTATGTTAACAACCTATTGGTAGAAATAAATTGGAAATCAATGATCTATGTAGAACCATGTTCGGTTAATGAACTCATTAGAGACAATGCACCATTTTTCAATTAGCATCATTTTTCACCTAATAACATATCCTAAGGACCTAATAACATATCCTAAGGTTGATCCATATCCTTAACACCTAATACACATATGTCCTTCACCCATTTAACATGTAACCCTTAACATTAATACTTTCACCGCTATAGTGACGTTCTTTAACTTTCATCTCTCTTCCAATGAATGGTGTGTTTCGTCGCTAACCCAACGAATTCCTTTTGTCGTCACTCTTCCAACGAAATTTCATCGCTATAGTAATGAAAGGTGCATAAAGTCGCTAGAATGAAAATCTTCAGGTTCCTTTTCAAAATTTTCCAAAAAATTAAACTATTTTTCCACGAAAAATATGATTTTAACTTTTTCGTGGAAAACTTTCATGGGAAAATTGAGCCATATGTAGTAGTGACATGGCCCATCAAGGCCCAATGTTGTAACCCACAGCTCTATTAACCCACAATTTGGGTGTTCTTTCCTCTTTTAACTGCTCGTTCTGGCCCATCTAGGCCCAATGTTGCAACCAGTAGCTCTGATACCACTTTGTCACGTACCCATATCGCGATTATCATACGGAATTCAAAATTTTCCTATGAAACCTTTGTCGTTCTTTGAAACACAGTGCATGGTCATGAAACACTCTCAACATTCATGTTCTGATACCACACTGTCACATCCCCTCCTGTCCACCATTGATCATTTTGACGATCTATGGAGAAACATCTCAGAGGAGATCGAATGATGGAGAAAAATCACGACAAAAATTGGTGGTCACAATATGTTCAGCATCTAGGAAAAGATCAATGGCTGACAATCAACCCGCAAGAATCAACGGTTCAGAAAGCTTAAGTCTGTGGAATTGGGAAATATGGAACTTGCAATCCTGCATCCTGCATGCATAATAGACCGTTGCAGAAATAGAGATCTACGAAGCCGCATCCCGCATACCGCAAGTTGCGAAAAGGATAATTACGGGAGGAAATCTGTGGGGAATGAAATTTACCGAAGAACATTTCTGCATCCAGAATCCCACAAGTTGTGGAAAGGAGAGTTGCCGAAGGAAAATTTAACCTGTTAACAGAATTCTTGGGCGTATTTGTTCATTGAAGCCATCACCAATCTGGAAATATAAGCCCCATAACATAATATAGAATGCATTGAACTTAAAAAAACATTCACAAATGTGTAAAACATGTAATATATAGCGGAAGTAATCCATTCATGAAAACATTCAACATCTTCATCACAATTCATTAAAAAAAATACAGTTGCAGAGATTACAAACAATAAATATTTATCTTGAAAGAAGCTTTTCATGCTACTAGTTACGTTGCTGCAACGTTCCACCCAACCATAGAACACTGTGCTCATCAATCTCTCAGCATCACTTCCACCCTCGAGCTGGGCATGATTCCCATGAGGAATAAGGAACACTAGCAGGTTAACACATAGCCAAGGATACAAAAAAACTCATCCAATCCAACATAGTTGGGTTTATTAGGATACAAACAAACAAGATAATATATTGCTAGGTTTATCAAACTATAGACAATCAAGCCAAAATTCACATTAAATACTAGCCAATCCAACTAATCGATGGGTTTATCAAGATGCAAAGGAGTTGGAAATATTGAACTGCTAAGCTAGTGAGTTTAACCACCGAGTTATGGACACCTGCACTAGATCAAGTTTGGCTCCTAAAACAGCTACAGACCCAACACAAGGAAGAATCCTCTTCTCTGCTACACAGTCCCTCAGGTAATTCCTTCCATGCCAGTGTTGTTCAATGTGTGCAAAGAATAAAATGAGCCCCTCTAGATATATCTGTGAGGTTCCTTCCTACAGCAGGTTTATCAATCTAGTTTAGACCAAGTTACACTCCAAACCAGATCAGACCAAGGAAAATATGCACACACAACAAACCACAGTGTCAACACAGCAAAACAGGATTCCACTCACTCTGTGATAGAGGATACCATTGCACAACACTAAGGATACCACAGATGACCACTCTTTCTCATAAAATTGAGTGATCCCCACCGCTCATTCATTCAGCAAACAAAGGAGACCTCGAACCTTTGCGCAGCTGAGGATGGTAACAACAGGCGAACAACCCAGAACAAAACATGGTTCTGCAAGAAGGACGAATGCACAGCACACATGAACAAAATGGAGAAGAGAATGATCAGAATGGACCGCAACGTTTTTGGTGAAAGCCATACGATGGACTAGGCATGCACAATGAAGAAAATAAAACTGAAAACATGAAGGATGGATGATAAAAAATGTCCCCTGCTCTCCAAGACATGAGGGAAGATGAAAACGTGAATGCATGAGGGAATGGGTATACATTTTTGGTGTTTTCCTTTGAGACGTGCTTTCCCCCAATGGCTCAAGGTTACACATTCCCACCCCCTTATCCTTAGGAAATCATGCCCCCGTCTCATCATTTGTTGCATTGACATAGTTGGTTGTGGGTTTTTAATTAAATTGCATATTTATATGATGTCCAAAACTATAATGTGTTGGCTGGCACAAAATATCATCGACATAGATTTTAATTGTCGAAACATAAAACGCTAAACCAATGGTGGGGATTTTGCCTTTAGCTCCACACCATGATTATTTACATCATATATATTTAATGCAAACAGGGTCAAAACTAGGGTGTTACAATAGGTTAGAGTGTTGTAGGTTGAGGTTAGATACATACAATAGAAAGAAATATATCCCATTCACCATGTGTGAAGACCCTAGTAGGATAGTAGTAGTGATATTTATCCCAAAACACAACTAATCAACCTTGAAAGATCACAACTCCCTCTTGCATAATTAACTCCAAACAAGTCGTGTCGAGAAAGGTAAGGTCAAATTAACCACAGCCTATCTAAGAGAGGTTACCACAGTCCACTTTAAGGATGAGGTAGGTCATCACATTCCATGGCCCATCTAGGAGAGATCATACATAGTCACAATCCATTAGGATAGACCTTACACAGTCACAAATAAGTTTTAGCATCCCTAGAGGGATGACTCCAAATCTAACAGTCCAAGAGTAGCCCACAAAAATGAACATGACCTATATTTTCAGCAGAAAAATGGTCTTGGATCAACCTAATACAGTCATAAAGTAATGGCCCAGCATGGCAGCAGGAAAGACACCACACATTCCACGGGTCAGATACATAAGGTCATAGCTCAGCAAGAGAGACAGCACACAGTCCATGGGTCATGTGCATAAGGTCACAACTCAGCACAACTCATGATTCGAAAAATAAGGGAGCACAAAGAAACCCTTAAACTCAGATCTGGTAACCCATGGATGAAGAAGTGAAAACCTAGCAACATACTCCTTGACGCCAAACAGAAAGATCGGAGCTGAAATGTATCTTCTTGGATGGATCCATAATGAATGATACGACTTGTTTTTATAACTTGAAACGACTTCTAAGGGGTCTTTCTTCAAACCCAACTTTTAGGATGGTTACCAATAAAATAAAAATAGATTGACTTAGTATAGGATACTAAAGGTCAAAATGGTCACATGGGCGATTTTAAAGGAGTTTAAATTTTTTGTTGGGCGAATTTAGTATATTAAAAAAAATTATAAAATATTATAACCATCCACTAATTATTAATAAAATAATCCATTTAACCTAAATATCCCTATGAAATAAATCCCCAATCTCCCAAAATCCTCACGTCGCCCCCAATTTATACAAAAAAAATTCCTCTGGTCACCCTCGATTTCTACAAAATAATGAGAGGGATCTATGGCTCGCCCTTTTTTTCCAACCGAATTTGACTCGGGTCTTTGGCTCGCCCCAATTTCTACAACAACAAAAAAATCCTCTGGTTAACAGGTCTCCCCAATTTCTAAAAAACAAACGAGCAGGATCTATTGGTGCCAAAGGTCAAAATGGTCACAAATAAAAAACAATAAAAACAATAAAGGTTAGGCCATCATATCAAAGAGGTCATGGTACCACAAACAATAAGGTTGCTAGTACCAAAAGTACCATAAGTCAACTAAGGGTCACAACAAGGTGGTAAGGCAACCCCCATACCCACAATACCAAGTTGTACCATAAAGGTGGGGATCCAACCCACTTTACCTACAGGACCAATAGGACCAAGGACTTTAATCTTTTCTCTTTCAAGGTATATCGTCATCTGTGTTCCATATATCTTTATCATCAATGTATAAGGAGAAGATCCAAAATGGATAATGTTCCACCCGAAAAAGTTCTACTATAAAATACTGTATAAATATATAAACCATCAAAATAGGAGATGAATGGTAACATAAAACCATGCAAGTGAAAAAACTCTACTCCCACTAACTGTAGTAAATACCCATGAGAACAACAATATACTTTTGGAAAAATTCATAATGAAGTAGGATTCTATAATGATATCTTAACATCTTGATAACACAAAAATATAGTGCATAACATTGAAATTCAAATAAACCCATATGAATAATGCCTTCGATTAATTGCAAAAAATAATAATTAAAAGATAAACACTCTAACAAAAGAATATGCCATTTTCAATCACATGTTAAGATATAATTGCAATGAAATTCAACATTAAACATATTGATATTAAATGATAGAAGGTTTATGTTATCAAATAACACGAAAACATAATTGAACCTTAAACCCTTGCCTTTTCTCCTTAGACAGTTACAAAATTAATGAGGAAACTTGTATACTACCTTGTGGTCTCACTAGAATATGATAAAACCACGAAGCTCTTCTTATTCTTCTTCTTGTGTAGTGATCTAGTAAAAATTCTCATTGAAGCAAGGGAAGTAGCATAACTTCTTCCATTAACATTCAATCTTGTGTAAGCATAAGGATGTGCAAATCAATAAAATTATTTAGTATTCTAATTATCCTACTTATCGTCATCAGTAGATTTTACAGAGCTACTTGTCTGGCCTCTTCTAAATATTTGCAAATGGATGTCATATATGGAAGAACATTAAGCCATATGGATTTTAGTTTAAGAGTTTAGGTTCTGGAATTTGCATGCAAATGGAATTGTTTTCTTGGCCTAATTTCAGTAGAGTGGTTATACTTCATTAAAAGAATAACAATATTCAAAACTTTAAAATTCATTTAACTAATACTTCATATTAGATACCCCTCCAACAAGGCATAATGGAACCACATATATCATGCTTTGCTCATGTCCATTGTATTATGCTTTGGGGCCATTAAAATAATTGCAGGTTATGTATACGAAACTCTTTGGTAGCATCTTTGGCAGTTTCCTAGCTCTTACCCAACAAATTACTTTATAAACTAAAAGCAAACATCTCAGTATTTGTTATTAGAAGAAACAACAAAATACTTTATAAACTAAAAACAAAAATCTCAATATTTATTAGAAAGAAACAAATTTCATCCTATGTAGCAATGTCAATTTAGATTGTGAGAAATGACATAACTGAACTTGAATTCAACATATAAAAGTGATTTACTTTCATCATATCACCATTATAGAATCACATTTACTTGGGTCTACCTTATTTAAGGGGACAAGTTTACAGGGGTGTAAAAGTCCTTATATGCCATGAAGCTTATGCCAATTAAGATGGATTCAGTGGTCATTCCCTTTCCTTCTAACATATTGCTAAATTCACTGTGTGATGTATATGCCTCTTGACCTTTTTTCCCTTCTTTATGAGTTGTATGATGTATTCATGTGTGATTTAAAGTCAAATATGTCCATTGTGCGAATCATGGAATTGTTTCTATGACTATAAAAATCCCTCCTCTAAATAAGTATGGGGTATACTATTACCCAACTATACATTGTAAGCATCAAACTAGGGCATCTAGTTGCATTGAGATTAACATTAATAACATGTACATTGAAAAAAAAATGGCAAGGGATTGGAAGCCATAAAATTAGGGGAAAATAGCCTGGAAAATTGTCCCTATTTACATAAAAATTTAGACAAAGGCTTCTAAACCCATTAGAATATTAAAAATGTAAAACTAGGTAGAAGCAACAAGGAAATTCTCTAACTAACCAAAATTTATAATGTGAAGTTTCCTTGCAAATTAAAAATATCTGAGCTAGGAATATTGATGCCCAATGGACAAGTATTGTTCTTCCTTCTAGCTTTTCAAACACCATTAAGATAAAAAAAAATGTTATTCCACCTGTTGCGATGGAAAATGAGACCCCTACTAGATCATCCTATATCATATTGTTTCATGCCTACATCTACCTCTCTTGCTTTGCTTCAGTTTTGGAAATGGAAAAGATGGAAATGCACTATAACAAAATTCTATTGGAAATATATGGCATTGAATAGTGATTTTGTAAATTTGTATGGATATGGGGTAATGTTTGACCCATCCCTGTATTTCAGTTCTCTTGTTTAACCCAACCCTATCTACCAATTGTCCTAGAAGGATCCAAATCAAGATTGCAAACAAAATCAGATTCATAGCATTAGAAAGAATTGTAAATATTCAAAGGCATTACTAAAAGTAATTCATGAAATTATTTTATTAGATGTTTACCTGAGTATCAAATATTTAGGAGTAAAGAGAATCAATAATCATGTATTGGATACAATCATTTGGCATAAACAAATGACGATAATCTATATGTTCGTGCTACCATAAGATATGAATCGGCATATTCTTGTGGTACTATGTTGGAACTCTAATGAGGTTATGACTAGTAATTTCAAGTTTCAACTACAGGAATGGTTTGTGCAAGTAAGTTATGCCTAATATGTCCAACTGCAATAGGCTAGGGACAATGTATAATGTGATCCTATGACCATTAGTTGTTGCGAAGGGATGGTACGTGAGAGTATATATTATTCTAATTTTTTTATTTTCCCTTTAATTTTTAAAGTGCTTCCTTTAATCTCAAAGAATATAATTAGTATTACAAATGACCTCTTCACAAAACTCGATGGGTGAACCATCAAAATATTCTAGAATGAACACCTAGCCCCAATCACTTATTCATATGCCTTTGAGGAATTGTACCTCAGTGGGTGTGGAAGGAGCAAGAAGAAGAAGAAGTCGATTTTCTCGGTAGATGCAGAGCTCTAGCACAGACCATGATACCAGGCCCTATCGAAGTCGATACAGATCGACCACTTGAAAGAGCATATCAGCTCTTCGAGATGATGGTATCGACCGTCCAGACCCGGATGCAAGAGACTAAGGAAGAACAAAAGGAGGAGACTGTTCGACTGCTCCTGGCCCAACACACTTCATTCTCGGAGGCATACAAGGTTCTACAGGATCATATGGAAGAATCAGTTGTCACTGAGGAATTATTACGAGACTGGCCTAATCACTATGGGCAGGTCTATCAGCAGACAAGGCAGGCGCGACAGGGCATTCAGGATTTGGAGGGCCGGAAGTCGACAAAGGCAGAACTGAGGTAGACCATTGAAGAACAAATTGTGATGGAGACCAACAAACTGCAGAAGCTAGAATGAGAGGCACATCAGTGGGTTCAACAAGCCCTTCCCAACTTAGAGAAATTCGACATCATCTGCCCACAGATGAAACGACTCATCAATGCTGCAGAAGAGCAAAACCAATTGTTGGGTCCCAACATGGAGAATATAGCAGAAATGCCCATGTCCGAAAAGATGTCGATCCTTTCAAGTCTCACTACCTTAACAATCGATATCCAGAAGGCATTGCAGAGTTGGACCAACTTTCATCATCATCTTGCCATCACAGCTCCATCTATCGTCGAAGTCTGCATCCAGAGGAGACCGACCATTTGTCTGCACAGTCCATAGCAAGAGCAGGTTTGAATGGTTCGACAAGAGTTCCTTTTTTTTGTACCTCCCTGTTTCTTTGGGATGAAGAAACGTTTTGTTCGTGGGGGAGATGTAGAAGGAGCAAGTCGATGAATTTGACTTGGACGAAGACCGACTTAGTCGATCAACCGACTAAGTCGATGGGATGACTTAGTCGATCAGCCAACTAAGTCGGTCGGCCGACTAACTAGAAAGATTAGTCGGCTAACTAACAGTCGTGTCGGTTCACTGAACCGACAGGTAGTTATTTTGTAACTGTTTGTAACTTGTATATATTAGGCTGTTGAGCCAAGCAAGAACTCAGTTCAATTCTCTGCCTTGTATGAACTGATTACATTAATATAATTTGTTTTCCTATCTGTTCTGGTCTCTTGTCTCTTATTTATAGTTATGTTTTAGTATGTATTATTGGTAACCTTATGTGATCTGTGAGATTACAACAGTGGGTGTCCTTGCAAGTTTCCAGCTCCACTGCTGAACCACAACTCCATCAGTGAATCATATTCTAGTATGAATATTAACTAGTCTGGATATTAACGAAAAAATGGACAAGAATGGTCTTATTATTCCCTGAAATTCCTAATTAAGTTATTCAGTTTCCCAAATTATTTTTTGTAATATTAAACCATTCATTTTGAATAAAACTAACCCTACAGCAACATCAAAAATCCCAAATTACCCTTAAACCCATAATCATGTGAGGGCCATAACAATCCACTTCACAGCTAATGCAATCCTCTCTGCATGAATATTAGTTAGCCCAAGACCTTCCTTTTCTCTACTAATGTTACAAATGTCCAACGAAACTGGTGTTAGACCTTGTTCCCCAAGTAAAAATTGTTAGAATACATTGTATAGTTTAGCCTCTTTGAAAAGGAAAACAAAAAAGGTACTATTGAGTGAATAGAGATCATAGGAGCAACTATCATAGTGATCATAAGAGTCAAGTTTTGTTATTTCTAATGTTTGGAAAATCTAAATTTTCTTAAATAGATCTTGTAACCTTTATATTTACGATATGTTTCTTAGTGAATTATTTTTCCTATATACCTTAAAATCATCAAAATTTCATTCAACTGAAATTGTATCAATTGTTAGAGAATTTAAAGTGTGAACAATCCATACATATGATAGGTTATTGTAGTGGCCCCGAATGTACCAACCACATATGAAATGCACTTTGGAGTACCAATGGCAGGGGAAGTACTCAGTACTCTAAATATTAGACATGATACATACACAATGTCTCTCATTTTGAAGCATTCAGAAGCCAAGGTGGTGTTTGTGGATTACCAATTCTTGGAAGTTACAATGGCAGCATTCAGGAACCTTTCTTAAGTGACAGAGGAATTACCATTAATTATTGTGATCCATGCACTGAACATGTCTAGAGAATATTTTTTAAATGAAGATCATAAATATCTTCTTGATTATGAAAATCTCTTGATAAGTGGAGGTCCAAATTTTGAGACTCATTGGCCTGAAGATGAATGGGAAGTTGTCTCATTAAACTACACATCATAAACCACATCCAGTCCTAAAGGTGTTTTGTACACTCATAGAGGTTCCTATCTCAAAACAATTGGTATTATTTTAGCATTGGAAATGAGGTCTCAGCCTATTTACTTGTGGAAAACACCCATGTTTCATTGTAATGGTTGGGGATTTCCATGGGGAATGGATGCACAAGGTGGCTCTAGTATTTGTTGCAGAAGTGTAAATGAAAAAGGAATATTTGATGTCATCATTGAGCAGAAAGTCACCCACTTATGTGCAGTTCCAATAGTTTTAAGTATCATTTCAAATGCACCACCTCTTGAAATAAGACCAATTCCTCACACCGTTAACATTATGACAAGTGGTTCACCACCTCCTCCATCCTTGTTGTCCAGAATGGAGGAACTTGGTTTCCACATAACACGTGTATATGGCCTCACATAATCATATGGAATCATGTCCTCATGTGCTTGGAAGGATTAATGGGATATGATTCCATTAGAGGATCGAGCCAAACTAAAGAGCAGACAAGGAGTCCCTCACTTGGGAGTCTCTAAACTAGATGTCAAGAATCCCACCACAGTGGAGAGTGTTCCTCATTATGGAGATACTATGGGTGAAACCATAATTAAGGGAAACATAATCATGAAAGGATAATTGAAATATACCCAAGCTACAGCCAAAGCATTTGAAGGTGGATGGCTTCACACAAGTGATTTATGAGTCATTCATCCTGATGGCTACCTTGCGCTCAAGGATAGATCAAAAGACATTATAATATCAGTGGGGGGGAATGTTAGAAGCATTGAAATGTAAACTATTGTTTATTCTCATCCAAATTTACTTGAAGTTGTAGTTGTAGGGTGACTTGATGATTATTGGGGTGAAACCCTCTGTGCTTTTGTGAAGCTGAAAGATTTTGCTGAAGAAGTAGTTACTCCTGATAGCATCGTCAATTTATGTCGGCTTCATTTACCTTATTATAAGGATCCTCAGACTGTTATCCTTGGATACATCCCAAATACACCCATAGGAAAAATTCATAAGTATCTTCTTCGGGAAAGAGCCAAATATTTAGGCACAATCTTTTCCAAAAACTATAAAAAGGAGTGAAAGCCTTCTTATATAAGGTACAAGATGCAACATTAGTGATTCCTAAATTAATAAGCTCTAAGAATTCACTGATTTTTCCATTGATCTCTCCCTAAGAATTCTCTGAGATTGCCATTGATCTCTAAATTAACAAACTTTAAGAATTATGAGGATTCCATTGATGTCATATAGATTTTCTTGACCCTTGTAGAGGAACTAGATAATTATCATCTCTGGAATGAAAAAATGCTCTTTTATATATGTAAACATGTATATATTATAGATTACTTTTTTGGCCTTTGCAACAAAAAATAAGTAGAGGACTTGTTATTAACTTGAAAGGAAAATTTGTGGCTACTATGGAGCTCTCAAGCAAAACGTATCCAGAATTGAGAACACTTTGATTTGAAAGGGTTCACAATGTGGAAATGAAAAATGGAGGTACTTCCTAGCACCATTTGTCAACAACAGGTTTCCTGTAAAGCAATAATTGGGTTTTATAGATTGAGAATACCAATTAACAGGGACAAAGTAGCACAACAAATGTGGTCTTCAATTTGCAATTGGCATTTAGTCAAACCAATTGTGCAACATGTTTGACACATGTGTGTGTGTGTGTGTGTGTGTGTGTGTGTGTGTGTGTGTGTTTTAAATATAATATAGACATAGGGAAATAAAATATAAACACCAAAATATAAGTGTTTTTAACATAAAAATAGAACTACCATGCACCAAACACAAAAAATACAATAGAGATCATACATATAGAACTATGAATTGTAGTTTTCTAATTTGATGTTGCGGGACAAAAGTTTACACCCATCTCTACAGATAACCTCCTTTTAAACTTGCGCTTATGTAAGTTTTGGGGCAGACCCAATTCATAACTACACATTCTCATCCAGTCTGAAGGATTCGAATCCAAATCAGCATACAGATTAATGCCATCATCGCATTCTATGAAGAAGAAACCAAAGAAGATATGGGTCAAATTCAGTTGTAAATCGAGGGCGAGCCATAGATTCACTCGTTTTTTTTAGAAATTGGGGTGACCTGCAAACCAGAGGAATTTTTTGTAGAAATCAAGTGCAAGCCAAATATTTGAGTCAAATTCAGTTGGAAATCGAGGGCGAGCCATAGATCCCGCTCATTTTTTTGTAGAAATCGAGAGTGATTAAAGGAATTTTTTTTAGAAATCAGGGGAGAAGTAAGGAATTTGGGAGATTGGGGATTTATTTAATAGGTCTATTCAGGTGATTGGATTATTTTATTAATAATTAGTGGACGATTTTAATATTTTATAAAAAAAATGAATATACTAAATTCGCCCAGCAAAAATTTGAACTCCTTTAAAATCACCCATGGACTATAATTCGCCCCCAAAATAATCTCTGCTCGGATGCAGAGAGAAACAATATAAAATATTTAGTGTAATAGGGTGGATGCAAGAGAGGAGCCAATAGTAAATTCTTTTTCAATTCCTTGAAAGTGTGTTGCGCGGATTCATCTGACAAGAATGGGGTGTCTTTATTCAACAAGCACATGAAACCCTTTGTGATCTTGGAATAATTGATTATAAATCATTGTAGAAAATTGGATTTTCCCTATAGACTCTGTAACTGCCTAATAGAACGAGGAGCAGGCAGATTTACAATGGCATCAACTTTTAATCGATCTTCATGTATACCTTTATTTGAAACAATGATCCCGAGTAACCGCTCCTACTTGACGCAGAAAACACACTTATGGGGATTTAATCGTATTTTCTAATGTATGCATTGCTCAATATCAAACAAATATGATCTAGATGGTCCTTCCTCTTACGAGAATGGGTAGTAAGATCATCTAAGTAAGCCTCGACATTATGCTTTATGTCATGGAAAGAAAAATTCATTGCCTGCTGAAAGGTAGCTCTAGTGTTTTTCAAGCCAAAGGGCATATTCTTATACGTGAAGGTCCCCCAAGGACAAATGAAGGTCGTTTTGTTTTGGCCTTCTGGTTATATTTGAATTTGATTATAGCCCAAAAAACAGTCCATGAACGAAAATACCTCACTACCCGCACAACCATCAATTATATGGTCAATGAATGGTATGGGGTAATTATCCTTGGGACATGTCGTGTTTAAGTCACAAAATTCAGTTCAAACACGTATAGCCCCTTTTTTTCCACCGAAATAGGATTGGATACTCAATTCGTTCGAGTAATCGGATAAATAAATCCATCTTTCAGTAGCTTTTCCATCTCAGCCTTGATGGCTTCCACTTTCCGTGGATTTACAGGTAAGCTCTTCTATCGAACAGGTTTTACATTAGGGTAGGTATGGATTTCATGTTCATCAATCAATGGATCAATGCCTGGAATCTCCTCATATGACCAAGAAAATACATTGTGGAATTATTTAAATAAGGAAGTGCAACTGGCAACCTCTTCTAGAGAACAATTTGCACCAATATGTATGTTTTCCACAACATCAGGTTTCTCATAGATGTTAATCGAAATCATGGTGGAGATGTTTTCCATATTCCCCTCAACAAATATCCCCTCCTTAGGAAAAGCATCAACTGGTATATCAACATCTTCTGCAAGTCTCACATAGAACTGTGAATTCTCTATCTTTCTTAATTCCAGAAGGAAGAAGGACTTGTGGTGAAGGTCTTCAAAAATATTTTTTGGTCCAATCATGGCTTCCATAATGGCTTAGTTGGAAGGAAAAACCATAGCCAAGAAATCGTAGTAATATGTGGATTTCTCTACCCAGGCGAGAAGGTAGGATTCATCCAACTCTTCTGAAACTGGAGGAGTCATGATAGAATCAGCATCAACATTAAATATAGCTTGATAAGCTACTTCTATTGTTGATAGGGGAACTTGAGGTTCTTCCTGTGAGGGTAGTACCCAGGGGTGATTTCTATCCACAACCAAAGAGATATTCTTACCAATGCTTGTTGAACCTAAGTAATTCATAGGAGATGGTATATCAAGCATGCCCATTAGTGATGTATACATTCCAACTCCCAAGTTTTCATTGGTCAGTTTCTACTAATGAATCAATGGTATTGGAGACTCATTCTTTTCCAAACGGCCCTTTCATGTAAAACTCAGCTGGTCAACTGTAAACAACTTCCCTTTGTGTGGAAACACTAAGACTCGGAAGACAAATGAAGGAATAGCGCACATGGTGTATGTCTAGCTTCTCCCTAAAAGGAAATTATATTCCAAAGGAGCATCAATCACTTCGAATTCAATAGAGACTACTTTCCCTGCCAATTTTATTTTGAAATATGGCAAGATACCATGAGGACGGAAATAGCTTCTGTCGAATGCAATGAGCAAAGTTTTTGATAGAACCAACTCTAGGGATCCTACATATTTCCAACAAGGGATTGACATAACACATGTGGAAGTACCCTCATCAACCACTATGCATCTAATGGTTTTTCCACCATGGAAGACATAAATAAAAAATTCCACATGGTATGGCAGGTGCAATTTAACCTCACAAAGATTAAATTTGGCTAGCAGGCTCATCGAGTCCATACTACCTATAGCCCTTAAGAGTGAATCTCTTTGAGAAGGACAACTCTGTAGCATTTCTAGAGCCGACATTGCACAATGTGTTTGGGTTAGATCTTATACCACAAAGTAGTTAGAAGCAACCCTCACATTAGGGTTATGGAATTTCCTCTTAAATAAACCTTTAGGTATCTTCAGCATCGGTTCAGTCGGTTTTTTAATGGTGAGTGGGGATGAAGTTTCGATGGTATACTTACCTTTTTATTGAGCCTCCGATTCATATTTTTTATTTATTTTCTGTAAGAAAGTACTCGATCGGACCATGTTGATATAATTGTGATCAGTAGGAGCATTAGGTGTGCCCCTGACATCTTTTGAAGCAAAATTTGTATTATGTCCTTGGGGAAATGGATCCTTCAGAACAGATGGTTTTTGTTGCTTATGCATATTTTTTGCTTGATCTATCAAGGGGAATTGATAAGTAAGATGGTCTCCTTGGCACAACTTGCAAGGAAATTTAACCTTCTTCTTCTCTTTCTTAAGCCCCTCAGTGTTTTTCATGGGTTTTTGTTTATTTTGTTTCCCCTCACCCTTCTTCCCTTTGTTATTTTTCCCATTGGGTTGTTGATTACTCTTTGGGAAGAATGTGCTGAATAAAAATTAGAATTATGAGGTGGGGGAGTTGCATCCTTGGTTACATTCGCTGCAGAATGCTTCACTAACATCTCATGGAGCTTCTTATCCAGTGATTCTACAGCGGGTGTACTTACTCACCCAACCACACCATCGGCATGGGTTCCAGGCTTGGGTTTCTCAAGGTCATTAGTAGACCTCAGCACCTTGGGGATATTTTCATAAAGACTCCCAAACTAAGCATAGACCAAATCTAGCTGTTGGGCCTTAAGAATGGCTTCTTCCTCTGTGGTAACTCTCGATGTGGACACATCTTTTGAAATGTAGGGTAGTAAAAAATTCAAAAACCAATCCAATAATAACTCAAGAGGAATGTTGGCTTTAATAAGCCTCTTTCTATTTCACCACTCCTAAATATGATCAGATATATGAGTGGCATTTTTTTGTCAAAAGGTCGACAATAAGTCTGTGTCAGCATTATACCAGAGAAGAAGTTGAAAACGATTCAAAAAAATGGTTGCTAATTCAAGGAAGCTATCATACGCGGCTAACGGGAGCCCAATGTACCATTTAGCCACTGGATTAGTCAATGTTTGTTAAAATAGCCTCAACCAAATGGAATCATCGCTCAGTGAATTGGAAGAGCACCATAGGTTAAATGTGGTGATGTGAGCACCTGGATCCTCACCATTTTTCCCTTCAAACTTTGGGATGTCTAAAGGAAATTTGATGGGAACATGTGGCCATGCCGCATTATGGCGCATGAGGTCGTTCATCAGTTTAGACAAATATGGAAAGTTTAAATTTGTCAGGAAAGGAATTTTTATCCTAACCGAGGTTTGGTATTGAGGATTCTGGGGTGAGAAAGTACCTGCTCCAGGGATCCCAAAAGAAAAGGTGGGGTTTCCTCCAGCCACTAATTGTGATGTAGTAACACTATTTTGAGACGATTTCCACCCGAATGCCAAAGGATTACTGACCTATGGTGTGTGATAAGTTGTTTGTCAAGTTCCATCTAAAAGAAGAGTTTTAAAAGTACGAGCTGAGATCCCCCCACTGAAAAATGAAAAAGGAGATCTCCCAAATGGAGTAGCCGAAACTTGACTAGAAGTCTGAAAACTGAAACTTGTAAAGGTTTTTTGGTTCCCAAATGACACATCAACATAAGTAGGTGATGGACCTACATACGGTGTGGATAGAGGAATATGACCCCCATTCCATGGAAATCCTTGAACAAAAAGAAGTAGACCCACTTGGAGCACTTTGAGCATTCTACATGAAATTAGAAGAAGTATAAAGTGTACTAGGTATCCCAATGACCACCCCACTAGACTAACCTATGGTATTTGAAGGTGTTGAGGGATTGATCACTTAAACACTCGAAGAAGGAGGTGATGATAGATACACTAGGTTTGGAGTACTCACCGGGGGAGGAGAGACTCCACCAGACATTATGGCTGAAGTGGGATTAGACATGCCTTCTCCTAAACTAGACATACCTAAACTCAAAGACACACCAAACTCGGGTGAACTAAAAGTTTGAATGTGAACTAACACATGATTGTTGATGTATATGTAACTTCGGAATGTATTCATTTGTATTTCTTATGTATTGTAACCCGGTGTTTATTCCGGGATGTATTTGTAATGTACTTGAGTCATGTCATGCCCTGATGTTCCGATCAGGAAGATCTATAATGTAAACAAGTCATGTCAAGTTATTATGGGTAACCCTCCTATTGTCTAAGGGTTAAAGTCCCCGTAGTTTCGGGGCACTAGGGTTATTAGACTCTCCTAGAGAGGTCGGCCCTAGTATGGTTTTAGTCATGTCAGGATTAGTATAAATAGAGAGTTAGCCTCTCTATTTAGTACACAACTCATACACACTCAAGTGTAATGCATAGTTGAGGAAGGAGAAGACACTGGGGCTAGATAGAAAGAAGGTTACTACTGTTAGGAGATCATCTTACTATTTTGAGGTTTTACTTTTGGTGCTAATTCTATCTCTGAGGAAGCTGCGAGGTTTTCTCCATTTATGGTTTCCCCGAGGAAAAACACTATGTTCATTGTCTCTTGTGTTTGATTGATGTTCTTGTTGTTCTCTCAGTTAAAGATCCTAATGTTATACTAGCTTAATGGTAAAAATCTAACATGGTATCAGAGCTAACCTGAGAACAAGACACTGTACAGCTGCAGGAACTAGGGCTTCCTACTTTTTGGATCTCTCTCCACAATTTTTCAGCAAAAGAAGGTTGGAATATCTCTCCTCCTTAGGGCGCATCTTTCTGTCGAAGCAGAATCCAATTCTGAGGTTTTTTAGTTTTGGACCCAACACTGCTGCCGAAAATTAGGGCTTTTCACAGAAGAGGAGTTTTTCAATGAGCCCAGGCCTGAATTGATCTCCTCCCTAAAATTGAAGTTAGGGATCAATTTCAAAGCAATTGGTTGGACAGAACTCCAGAAAATAAAAACCCTAATCTGCTTCTGAACCAACACTGCAGAATTTCAGCTACAAATCCAGATACGACATCTTGAACTGGTAATATCTAAATATTTTATATTTCCATTTGAGGTTCTTAGTTAAGATGTCTCATCATACCAAGCTTGATGAAAAGCTTGAGGGAGATAATAACTTTTGATCCTAGAAGTATAGGATCTCCCTGGTCTTGGAAGAGAATGAGTTGGACTCCTACATCAATGAGGAAGTTCCAGTTCCATAGGGAGATGAGGCTAAGGCCTTACACAAGAAGAAGATGGTTATGGCAAAGAGAATCATTGTTGATTCTATCAAGGATCATATCATACCATAGTTGTCCTCCCTAAAGACACCTAAAGCTATGTTTGATGCCCTAACCAAATTGTTTGAAGGGAAGAACATAAACCAGAAGATGACTCTGAGAAACCAACTAAAGAATGTGAATATTTAGAATGCAAAAACCATCCAGTCTTACTTCACAAGAGTTTCTCAAATCAAAGAACAACTGGAAGCAGTAGATGAAGAAGTGGAAAATTCTGAGATTGTAATGACCACCTTGAATGGTCTCCCTAGATCATGGGACTCCTTTATTCAAGGGATATGTGCCAGAAAGAAGTTAGTCAAGTTCAGCAAACTATGGGAAGAATGCTCTCAAGAAGAAGCTAGGATAGCAGCCATAGAAGAGAAGATGGGAAGTGAAGATCAAGCTCTCACAGTACATTCCAAGAAAACAAAAATAAGTTCTCATCACTCCAGAGGTAATAATTTTTCTAAAACTAACTCTAGAAAATATTTCTCTAGAGGCAGATGTTATACTTGTGATGAAGTAGGACACTTTGCAAAAGATTGTCCTAAAAGACAAAATAAGAAAAAGGGAAACAAGAAAAGACATCATGCTCATGTTGCAGAGGATGATGAACCATCCAAGAAGAAAACCAAATATGAAAGTGAAGACTCTTCAAGTGATGAAGAATATGTCTTGATTTTTGCTCTCACGGGAAATATCACACATGGAAGCAATGATTGGATTATAGACAGTGGGGCTTCCAAGCATATGATAGGATTCAAAGAATCCTTTGTGAAACTTTCAGAACATGAATCACCTCACAAGGTGAAGCTTGGAGATGACTACCAATATCCAATAAAAGATAGTGGGGAATCTTCTTATAAACTAGACTCTGGAAAGTCTATGAGGATGCAAGATGTATTGTTTGTACCAGGACTCAAGAAGAACCTTCTCTCCATATCTGCATTAGATGAAAAATGCATGAGGGTTGCATTCATAGATGGCCAAGTCATCATGTGGCCAAAGGGAAAGACTATTAATGATGCAGTAGTGATTGGGGAATAAGAAGGAGGTCTATACAATTTGAAGGGCCATCCAGAACAAGCCTTGGTCCATGACACAGTAGATCCAAATTAACTTCGGCATAGAAGGCTTGCACACATGCATTACAGAGCACTACCAATTGCAAGAAAAGTTGTTGAACGTCTTCCAGAAATTCAAGAAAAATATGATGGGGTCTGCAAAGGATGTGCGAAAGGAAAGAATACAAAGAAGACATTTCCAAGTAGTGAAAGAAAAGAAAAAGGAATCTTGGAAATCATCCACTCCGATGTGTGCGGTCCTATGTCATCAAGCTCACTAAGCGGGTTTGTATACTATGTTTCTTTTATTGATGACTTTTCTAGGAAGACATGGATTTACTTCATGAAGAACAAAGATGAAGTATTCAGCAAGTTCAAGGAATTCAAAGCCTTGATCAAGAATCACACATACAAGAAGATCAATACCTTTCGATCAGATAATGGCGGAGAATTCACATCTAATGAATTCAAAGAGCTATGCAAAGACTCAGGGATTAAGAGGGATTTTTCCACTCCTTATAATCCACAATAGAATGGGATTGCAGAAAGGAAGAATAGAACTATCATGGAAGCTACAAGAGAAATGATTCATGATCAATATCTTCCTATGCATCTTTGGGCGGAAGCTGCCAGAACAGCGGTGTATGTACAGAACCGTACTCCACATAGAGTACTCGAGAACAAGACTCCTGGAGAAGTATTCTCCGGCAAGAAACCAGAATTCGGCCATCTCATAATATTCAGCTGTCCTGTGTACATACGCATTCCAAAAGAAAAGAGAACAAAATTAGATCCTTCAGGAAAGAAGGGTATATTTGTGGGATACTCTAAAAGCTCGAATGCTTACAGAATATATTTCCCAAGATACAAGAAGATTGACATCAACAGGGATGTGACATTTGATGAAGACACAGCTTACAACAAATCCAAAAAGAAACCTGTTGAAGAATCTGAAGAAGCAGAAGCACCCAAAATTCATGATACAACCATGAATCAAGAAACTCAAGAAGAAGATCGAGAGTTTGAAGAACCACAAAGACCTGTAGATCCACCTCCAGAGAAGAACCCTCATAAGAGGAAACTTGCTTGGGTATGAGAACTTATCCAAGGTGTAGAAAGATATGGTGCTCTAGAAGAGAATCACAAAGAAAGAAAAAGGACCAAATCCTACTCCGGGTATGTAGCATTACTATGTGACGTCATTGATAAAGAACCTTCCAGTTATGAAGAAGCGGGAGAACGGAAAGAATGGAAGGATGCTATGATTGAAGAATATCAATCGATCATGAAGAATGATGTTTGTGATGTTGTCCCAACACCAGAAGGGAAGTCAGTTGTAACTTCCAAATGGATCTACAAGATCAAGCATGCTGCAGACGGTAGCATGGAGAATTATAAAGCAAGATTTGTTTCTCGGGGTTTCTCACAAAAAGAAGGAATAGATTATGAATAAACCTTTGCACCTGTAGCCAGATACACTTCCATCAGATTAGTACTTTCCCTGGCTACAGTGATGAAATGGAAGATACACCAAATGGATGTCAAGACTGCTTTTTTGAATGGTGTAGTGGAAGAGGAAATGTATGTAGAACAACCACTTGGTTTTGAGACACGTGATAGAGAGTATCATGTATGCATATTGAAGAAAGGCCTGTATGGTTTGAAACAGGCACCCAAGACTTGGTATGGCAGAATTGACAGCTTTCTATCCAGCTTGGGCTTTACCAAGAGTAAAGCAGATTCCAACCTTTACTACAAGGTTGAAGATGGCAACCCAGTGATGCTCCTACTATATGTAGATGATCTGTTTGTGACAGGNAAGCTTGTTGTCGAGTTTGAAATGAAGGAATTGGGTATGATGCATTATTTTCTAGGTATGGAGGTGTGGTAGAGTGCAGATGAAATCTCCCTTGGACAAGGGAAGTATGCAGTAGAGATCCTGAAAAGGTTTGGGATAATGGACTGCAAGGATATGGCCACACCTAAGGCATCGAACCTGAAGCTATTAAGCGATGCTTCATTAGAGTCAGTTGATGCTACGATGTATCATCAAATGATTGGGTCCTTGATGTACATGACGAACACTAGACTAGATACTTGCTTTGTTGTGAACACCTTAAGCCAATTCTTAACAAATTTGAGACATGTTCACTTGATTGCTACAAAGCATATTCTGAGATACCTGAGAGGTACGGTTGATTATGGGCTCAAGTATGATATGATCCAGAAGATTAACCTGGAGGGTTATGTTGATTCAGATTGGGTAGGAAATTCCATCAATAGGAAGAGCACTTCAAGATGTTGCTTCAGTATGGGATCAGGTGTGATCTCTTGGTTTAGCAGGAAGCAATCCTGTGTGGCACTGAGTACAGCTAAAGCAGAGTATGTCACAGCTTATTCAGCTAGTTTTGAGGTAGTATGGGTCAGGAAAATACTATCTGATTTACTTGATCTCCAACTGCATGCTACTTATATACACTATGACAACCAGAGTTGTGTGAAGTTGTCAGAGAACCCAGTGTTCCATGACAAGTCGAAGCATATTGAGAGCAAGTATCACTATATCAGGGATATGGTGCAAAGGGGAGCAATGAAGCTCCAGCATACTGCGATAGATGATCAGATAGCTGATATGTTGAAGAAGACATTGGCCGGAGTGAAGTTTGTGTACTTCAAGGAGAAGCTTGGTGTTCTCCAGATCGAGGTCCCTTCCAAAGGGAAGTGACGAGTCTGGAAGCTATTCTGACGAGCAGGTCAGATGTAAGGGCTAAGCCATTCTGTCATGCTGAGAGGATTGGTTCCTTCCATATTAGATAGGAGTGCTGAGACATTCTAATATGACTGTAGGATTGGTTCCTACATGATCAGATATAAGGGCTATTGCCATTCTTGGAATGGAGCTTCCTAGTGAGTTACCAGGAATACTTCGTCTTGGACTGAGGGCCTTTCTGAGACGATTGTAATATGTAGTCTTACATAATCAGATGTGAGCGTATGGAAATTATTATGTGGTTGAGGGATGTGTTCCCACTTGATCAGATATAAGGGTTGTTGCCTTTCTGACGAGTGGGTCAGATGTGAGTGTCGGCCATTCTGTTGTAGGATTAGTTCCTACACAGATGTAAGGGCTACCGCCTTTCTGATGAGGAGATCATATGTGAGTGTCAGCCATTCTAATGTAGGATGAGATCCTACATAGATGTAAGGGCTACCACCTTTCTGACGAGTAAGTCAGATGTGAGTGCCGGCCATTCTGATGTGACTGTAGGATGAGGTCCTACATGATCATATGTAAGGGCTACCACCTTTCTGATGAGGAGGTCATATGTGAGTGCCGACCATTCTAACAAGTAGGTCATATGTAAGGGCTACTACCATTCTCTAAATGGAGCCACCTGGTCAATTACCAGGAACCCTCAGTATAGGACTAAGCACATTTATGACGAGTCAAGGTCAGATGTAAGTGCTGTTCCTTTCTGATGAGTCAAGGTCAGATGTGAGTGCTGGCCATTCTAATGAGTAGGTCAGATGTAAGGGCTACCAAAGACCTACGAGGAGGTAGGCCTGCACCCAGCATGAAAAATGGCTGGCTCTGTAGAACTTCTTGTGATGAGAAGAATCATAAGATAGCACATAGGATGATGACCCAATGATGATCCAGATCGAGCTATGATCCAGATCCATTTATGATGTCTCTGAGATGATCCAGATCGAGTGATGATTCAGATCCAGTAGTGATGATCTAGATCGAGCTATGATTCATATCTAGTGATGATGACCTAGTGGTGATCCATATCGAGTGATGATCCAGATCCAGTGATGGTGCTCCAGATCCAGTGATGATCCAGATCCAATGATGGTGATCCAGATCGAGTGATGATCCAAATCCATTGATGATGATCCAGTGATGATCCAGATCAAGTGTGATCCAGTGATGATGATCTAGATGAAGATGACTTGAAGATGAATATGACGAGAACTTGACAATGACCCAGATGATACAGAGAAGAAGACTTGTGCTGAAAATTGTGTCAAGAGAATATCTTCCTAGTTAAGAGGGAGTGTTGATGTATATGTAACTTTGGAATGTATTCACTTGTATTTCTTATGTATTGTAACTCGATGTTTATTCCATGATGTAATTGTAATGTACTTGACTCATGTCATGCCCCGATGTTTCGATCGGGATGATTTATAATGTAAACAATTCATGTCAAGTTATTATGGGTAACCCTCCTATTGTCTAAGGGTTAAAGTCCCCGCAGTTCCGGGGCACTAGGATTATTAGACTCTCCTAGAGAGGTCAGCCCTAGTAGGCTTTTAGTCATGTCGGGATTAGTATAAATAGAGACTTGTCCTCTCTATTTAGTACACAACTCATACACACTCAAGTGTAGCATAGTTGAGGAAGGAGAAGACATTGGGGCTAGATAGAAAGAAGGCTACTGCTATCGGGAGATCATCTTACTATTTTGGGGTTTTACTTTTGGTGTTGATTCTATGTCTAAGGAAGTTGCGGGGTTTTCTCCATTTATGGTTTCCCTGAGGAAAAACACTGTGTTCATTGTCTCTTGTTTTTTATTGTTGTTCTTGTTGTTCTCTCAGTTAATGATCCTAATGTGCTTAATGTTAAAAATCTAACAATGATCACTTAAATCAGTAAGAGGTGTATTATAATTTTGTGCAAACTCGTCATCTTGCAAATATTTTATCTCTACTGATGGAAATTCTGTCTGATTAAATTCACTAACACCTGTTGGTTCAAAATAGTCATCTTTGTCAAGTCTCTGCCTTTGAGGTGGCGGTGGAGGCTCCACTATTGAAAGATGAGGAAGGTTTTGCAACCTTCTATACCTACGAGGAGGTTGGTCCTCTACAACTAAAAATCTAGATCACACACTAAAAGGTCAAACTACAACACAAAAAAACCATAGAGAACACACTAAAAATATCCTTTAAGTCTCACAAACCCAAGCAGACAATAGATACACCTTCTAATGGAAAGTCTAGGATGATTAGGGCCCATAACAAACTAGTTAAGATCGAAGAGTAGTTACTTGGTGTCTTGTGATTATTTTTCTGGGTGCAAGCACTAGAATCACGCAACCACCCTACTAAATTTTCAACCGAGGTTACCTTCCAAGTCTACCCTAGGAGCATTGGAAATAGCCTTCCAATGCCACCTGTGTAAGAACCTAAGGTTTGGAAAGTAAGGCTACCAAGTTTACAATGAGATTCCGGCAGAACAATCACTAGCCTGACTGATGTGCATGGACAGGGTACCTAAGCCCGAAATTCTAACAATAGTGGCACCTCATAGGGCCCAAGAAGTGGTATTGAAAGAACCCCCATATGCACAAAAATCCTGGCATACATTCGAACAAGGTATTGGAGGGTTATCTCTGCAACGAAGCTCTCACACGGCCTAGTGATCGAATCCTATGTTAGAGTAGCTTTCCAGTTTTTCCCTTGTAAACTTGGGTTTACCTAAAGATTGGCCACTATGTCTGAATTAAAAGTGCTCTTCGATAGTTAAAAATTCCCTATTCCAAGAACCTAGCCTAAGCTAGTTGATGATAGAACCTATAAAAAGAAAAAATATTGTTAATAAATTTTATATTGAGCGTTCTTTTTAAGGATTTATTACTCAGAGGTGGCGCGAGTGAGACTCAATGATGTTTTGACTCAACATTTGAAAGCAAAGATGATGTAAAATTTCAAAACAAATGTTAATAACAATGTTTTTTTTTTATTTTTCTTTTTATGAAACAAAATGAAACTTTTTAAACAAATATAAAAAACACAAGACTTTTATATTTTTGGTTTTCTGAAAAATAATGGAAAAACAACTAATGCAAATAGCCTAGACTAGGGCTAAATATGCAACTAAAACTAAAAAAATCAAAATTTTGATACAATTGAATGCAACTAAGTAAGTTAAGTAAAATGAACATGTATAAATGCAAGTAATAACGTTCAGATCTTTAAAATAACAATCTTTCGCAAGCAATGCAAATATTATTGAAACCCTACTTTGACTGAACTACCCACTTTGAAAGAAAAGTAGATCAACACTTGGTAAAAGTGGCACACCTAGACCACTACTAAAGAAATCAAAGTTAGACCAGTGCACTAGAAGGACTGATAGAGACTAGCAGCCTACAAAGACACCAACACTCGAACCAAAGAATCCAAGAAGGAAAGACCTAACCCACTCACACAGAGAGATTCAGACCTAACTTACCCAAAAAGACACTTGATCAAAAAGTGGAAGTGAAATGCATTCACTAACATCACAACACAATTCCAAAGAAGAAACCCTATAGGTACCTAAGGAGTCAAAATTCCAAATTCAGGGAAAACCCTAGTAGACTGACCCAAACCTATAAGAAACTGAGATTGTTACTTAAACAGGCCACGAATGAACCGTGACCATATGTACAGTCAACTCATGATTACAACATGAAATTGCGACTGTATATACCAACAACTCGTAATTACAACTAAAAAAATTCAAAAAGAAAAGTAATAGCACAAGGATCCTAAGCACCAAACATTGCTGACTGAAATAAAAATACAAGCAAGACACATATAGAAACAGAAAGAGAAAACTGGACTAGAAACTATTGGAATAGACCTAAAACAAGCTAGACTTCCCCAATGGATGCAACAGTTATGTTGTTCAAGGAATCTACCTTATGACCTAAGGGTCTAGGGTCATCAACATACAAATATTTAACTTGCAAACATACAACATTCTAGATATATTTATGAGAGAAATAGGATGGAAAGCACTTGCACCTTATTTATGAAGGTTGGTACTAGCTTTTAGTCTTCTCTCCAAATGCTCCAAAAACTCCAAGGTGTTTAATCACCTGCAAAAGAGATCGATATATTTGGCATAAAAAATCTTAAATTTTATATAAATATGAATGAAATATTACAATTGCATATAAAAATAGATAACAATGTATTTCATAAACCATAACACATAAGAAAATTGATGCACCGATTGTGGAAGAAAATTACTCTTTATTTATAAGTAACAAGGAATGATACAACCTCTATCTAAAACAAACCCTCCTCTACTGACCAAGGACTGATTTATCTTGCTCCAATCTCCAATGATTCCTCCAGCATAACCGTTCTCTCTTAAGATGCTTCCCCTAATCTCTACTCCTCCCCTCTATTTATAATAGGTGATCAGGGGGGTTTACGTAGGTTAGGATGGTTATGAAAGTTGGGAACATTATGATTTCAAACCCAAATCTCCTTGACTAATCATGTTTTTATTTTTAATTTTTTTGCTTAATGTAACCGTGGATGCATATACTGGAAGGTCATGAATGGATCGTGACTCCTGTGAAGGAAACCTACGAATACATATTGTTATCATATAACCACGGGTTGCATATAAGGATGCCTGTGAATGGATTGCGACTTACAATAACAATAGTCATGATTACAAGACAAGCTCAATTAAAAACATGGGAAAGACTGAAAGGAATAATGTGTATCAAGGCATGTCTTCCTCTATAAGTTTTTGGAAAATTCTATCCATAATTTCCTTTTGTGTACCGACATGCTCAATGTCATTACTCAGATGAAGAAGTGTCATTTCACACTATAAAATAAATCAACTCGATTGTTTTCTCCACTCCACCCCTAAGATGGATCATCACCATGCACTAGAACGCATGCAATCACTTCCTTGTGGAACTCTCTTCCAGTTTCCGTAACAAGTATATGAACTTATGAAAAGAGAGAACACTAAACTAGTTCATATGTGCACAACATGGTGTCCCATGCTATCTCAATGCACTCTTATATAGTTTTGCCCAGGTCTTATGCCATCCCAATCAAATCTCCAACCAGTCCATAAATCCCTATGATTTAGGATATTGTCTGGTTGTTGAGTTTTAGATTGGATTTGATTGGTAAATATCTCTCTATATTGCTTACACATGTTCTCTTGTGCCATGGTGGTGTCACCTGATGTAGTTGAACTCTCCAAGTGCCCTTTTCTTGTATTTAAATAAAAAAAATAGTTTTTTTGTGCAAATGTCACTTTTATTTTTTTAATATATCTTTACATAAATAATTCTCAAAAATAAAAAAATAAATAATGTCATGGGGATATCACGTTTATCCCCCCCTTATTCTTAACAATGTCCTCGGTGTTCTTTTTATTCTGGGCTCTCTTGCTCATTCTGAAACATGGAGGAATATGCTTCTCGCATTTTATCGTCCATTTCCCAAGTTTCCTTTTCAGGGTTGAAGTGCTTCCATTTCAATTTTATTTAAAAAATGGCTTGATTTTGTTGCATACATTCCTTCATGTCTAGGATGCGGAAAGGCTTAGTTTGGAACTTGCTCTCGGGTTCTACCTAAATCACATTCCATTCAATTATATGAGTAGTATCATATATATATATATATATATATATATATATATATATATATANACACTTTGAAAGGTCCACAATACCCAGGTACCAGCTTGGAACATATTCCCAAACTCAAAACATTATTTTTTTCCTTTACCTTTAGGTATATATGATCACCAATGTTGAACTCTCCTAGAGTTAATTTTTAATATGCAGTGGATCTTATGTCAATCCAGGAAAAATTTTAATTTTTGTTGCACTTCCTTCACCATCTGTTCCATCTCCTTTAATATGTCAGGTCCTAGAACAATCATGGTTTATCCATAACATACATTCACAACATGTATTCTAACACTTGGTTAGTTCCTTCAGTCTGCCCATCTATTTAATGATGGTAAGCAATACTGAAATTTGGTTGAGTATCTGGACCTTTAAACATGGACTTCAAAAAATTACTTGTAAATTTTGCATCTCTATCAGAAATCACAACTTTCAGAATTTGATGTAATAAAAAATCTCTTTCATAAGAATATCAGCTATGTTTATTTCTTTAAAGGTATATTTCACAAGTATGAAGTGTGTAGCTTTACTTAATCAATAAACAACTACCATTATTGAGCTAACTCATTCAATATTAATTGATTCACTTATTCAGACACAACTCCACTCTTCATGCATTTATTTAAGCATTTCTATTTATGTAAACTAGCTTACATCCATTCAAACATATGAATCTACGTAGACTAGTTTATGTACCTTGACGATGATACTATTTAAACTACATCGTTTCTTTAGTGTGCATGCCAATACCTATTTATGTTTATGTTATTTAAACTTGAACATAATAGCACTAAAATAATCACAACCCTCTATATCCATATTAAATAAATAGACATGGCATAAACAACATTGCACCCAATAGATCATCAAATACTCTTTTAATGGAATCATATAAAATATATTTCCTCTAAATGCATTCTCTTTTCAATCCTATAAAAAGTGGTATTTTCTTTTCACCAAATCTAAAGTGGGTAAAGTACACTCCCTTTAAAAATATAAAATGCATTCATTTTTGTTATATACATATCTATGAAAAAAAATTCCAAAAATAAAATGAACAATCCTTTACATTAACATTATCTAAAACTATTTCACATTCCTTTGACTCCTGGGATTATTTGAAAAATATAAGAATGAATTCTTGCAATCATTTACAAGTATATATATATATGGAATCCTTTGATATATATGAAATCATTAAAACTATAAAATTTTAATTTTATTTCAAAAATAAGTGTTATGATCAATTATTTAAATCTTGAACTTACTCATTCTATTCTCAATACAAATATTCTACTAATTTTTCTTCTTCCCAAATTTAATTCTTAATTCCTTTCACCTCAATTTCAAAGTTACCTTCATGTCTATTGACCTCATTCTCTCTTTATATCATTTCATATTTATAACAAACCCTATATGTAATACCTTTTATTTTATTTTATTTATTTTTAATAAAATCTATATCATAAATCACAAAATATAGTATCCACTAATATAGAACATCTACTTTATTCCTAACAACATAACATCTATTTTTATGAGTCACCTCCAATACCATAAATTCTTCTTTTTATAAAGAATTGTATTTCATAAATCCTATAATATAACATTTCCTTTGTTAAAAAGGTTAAAACTTACAGCTCTATAAAGTATATAAAATTTCTTACTTGGTACAAAATGTCACTTTAATTAACACATACCATGCTTCAGATATGCCAACACCCTTTTATATTTCGTTTAATGAATGCACATACATTTCCTCCTTTGATTGTTATGCTATTCACATCATTTATACATGGGCACACACTCATATACATATCATATATAAAAATCACATTTCAATTTCATAAAAGGTTAAGACATCAATATTATAACTAAATATGACAATCATGACACAATCAAATGTTTTTTATGGACATAAAAGGTTAGGACATCAATATTATAACTAAATTACAGATTTTGTAGTTTAAACTCGCCAGATTTTGACAGAAAATCAGCTAATAAAAGTCAAAAACTCCCCTCGTTAGATAGATCCTTTAATTTATCATTTTCCACTTAGATTCGGTAACCGAGATACTTTCAAACTATGGTTCCAATGCATCCCAATAAACATTTAAAAAAAATATATAGACCCAAAGCTAAGTAACTTGCCGAAATTAGTCATGCCTTTCTCACATAATAAGGTAAATAGTTGGACACCTGATATCTTCATTATCAAACGAACTATTGTTCACTGGAAGGATGGATAATAAGCGTAGGATGCTCATCTAAGACTGATAGTGTCATTAATGAGAAACAATCTATCTTTTAATCAAAGCTATGAACTTACAATGTTCCCCTTACTCGAAGATTTAGTAGATCTACATGTGCACCACCCATCGGCACACAAGTTGTAAAATATTGCCGAAATATTGATTCGGTAAAAAAAAAATGTTTTAACCTTGCCGTGGTAATCAGTGGCATACCCTAGTTGTTTGTTCTGAAAACATGAATTGCTCAGCTAACTATTTCTAGCAGCCATCTAAAAATATAAACAATATAGTTTCCTGGAATCTATGAAATTATTTTCCAATAACCATGGAAAAATGGAATGAAAAGAGAGTATGTCACAGAAAGATTATTATGATCCAAAACAAATGGAAAAGTTTTTATTCTTTTGTAAAAATGTTGCTTTTTTGCACTGAATCTCTTCTAGTCCCATTCTGGGCTCCATTCATCCTATATTATCACAGTCTAAGGCTCTGAAGGAGATGGAGCCAGAATCCATCCTCATCCAATGGAAATCTATAAATTTGTTGTCCAACTCTTGTGCTTTTGGACCTACAACTTAGAATTTGAGCTACTTGAGAGTCCTCCGAAGAGTTCCAAACACACAAATAGGGTTTTCGTTGTTGTTTATCGGATGGGAAGTGAAAAACCATCTATCTCGGAAAGAAAGAAAGAAAGAATGACATTCTTAGACCTGGAGGAGGCAAAAAATTGGGTTGTGGTTTGATTCCCATGCTATCGCAGTGCACTTTGATATAGTTTCTCCTAGGTCTTATGCCATCCCAATCAAATCTCCAATCAATCCATAAATCCCTATGATTTAGGATCTTGTCTGGTTGTTGAGTTTTAGATTGGATTTGAATGGTAAAGATATCTCTAGCTTGCTTACACATGTTCTCTTGTACCATTCTAGTATCCCCTAATATAGTTGAACTCTCCAAATACCATTTTCTTAAATTTATATAAAAAAATAATTTGTTTATACAAATGTCACTTTAAGTTTTTAATAATTCTCAAAAATATAAAAATAAATCATATCTTTCGGTATCTCTACTAGCCTACAATATATTTGCCCTACAATATATTTAAGTATTGAGTGGACATCAAACTAGAGTTTGAAAAAGGGAATAATGTCAATGATGAATAGTCAAGTTGCATTTGTTTTGTTCCATACCATTTAAGTAAGCATTCGATTACATATTGCTCTGAATAAAATATTATCCGTCTATAAATTCTCTTAAAAGAACAACCATTTGAGTTTTTAGAAAAACACATCATGTTGAATCCTATCCTCTTTGATGTCTTCCAAGACCAATTTAATAAATAGAAATATCATACAATGACATAGTTTCCTCATGTGAAAGAGGGCTAGAATATTAATGTAATAATCCATGTCACAATGTTTGCTTGTGCCATCCTTCAAATGATAATAGAACAAGTGGAGCTACTAAAGGTAGCAAGTCTCTGCCCTATGCAATTGACTACTTAACCTTTGGATTTAAGGTTTTTGAACACATTGTCAGCCCTTGGATTTTAACTTTTTGAACACATTGTTATAAATGGAATTTGCATGTTCCATGCGCATATCAACTGTCATGGATGGTCCGCCAAGTGCTACGGATTCTACCTTTCAACTTGACTATGCCTACCTTGGTTTACTCTGTTTGCAAGAAGCACGATTCTAGGTCATATCAAGCATGATGTGAATCTAGTTATAAATATCCATCTCGAATCCATGGATAGACAAGATGACTCCTTGAATATGCACTCACCGATCTTTTGGATGTGGCACTTATGCATTTGGTGGATGCATGTTGTTTTTGCATGGACTAAACGTGGCAATCTCCGGTGTTATAGAATAGTTTGTGCAGTCACTTTTTGGACCTGGAATGTATCTCTTATTTACCTGGAAAATATACTTACTTATATAAGTATTTAATAACACACCATCAGGTGGCTAGAATAGGAATTACTCTTTAAACGGGGTGTTGGGAACTCACCTCGGGCTGGAGGAAGGATGGCTCAATAACAACTTGTTCAGATTATATTTAATATACGATAGTATGTGGGAGTCCAAGAAAGTTTGTGCTGAATTTTTTTTAAAAACAGAAACGTGTAACTTTCCCTTACCCCATGATGCCCATGCTTATAAAATAGACAATTGCAGTTCAATGTTGAAAGTGCCAAAATAAAAAGAAAGAGAATAATATAAATGATATTGATTTATACTTAGATTCCAAACACAATGACAATTTGATAGGATTGTCCTTGTTGGGGCAAGTTTAGATGTCTCTTCGTAGTTTATATATATTTTAAGCAATCTAAGCTTAGAAATTCATGACTTTTTAGAATTGTATTTTTTGTTGGAAATTCAATTGAGTCTAAGGTTTTTTTCACATAGAAATATGTATGGAAAACTCATCAATAAATACCTTGCACATGCCATCAGATTTTAGATAATGGATTCAATGTGGAGAGAATGTGGAAACATGATTCACAGGAATGAAAATATTATTCACATGCATATTAGGTCATGATAATAGTGTCAAATACGATCAAGATGGTGCTTGTAACTAAAAACAAGTTTGTATAACCTCCATTTGTTATTTTAATCCTTGTCGACTTGTAGCAGAGACCTTGCTTATGGTAATAATTCTAAATACCCATGATTTCATACATTTTCAATGTGGAAGAAGCTTGTACAACCACATCTCACACATACAAAGTCCACAAAATAACTATGAAAAACTGAAGTGGTCTTCACTATTTTTTTTATTTCTCCAACATGTAATCTCATTGATTAAATTTGAAATCAAATTGATTACATTTGTGGGATATCACTCGACTGATATCCTGCTTTGTCACCTGGTATTTATTTGAAAAGAAGGAGATTTTGTCCACCTGGTACTTCTTTCTTTTTGAAGCGGTATAATTTTTGAATTGGTAAAGTGTTAATGCTTGAAGGGAAAGCAGACTGTTGAATGGGGTAATGGATAATGTTTTTTTTTCTGAACAGATATAGAGTTAAATTGAACATAAGATAACATATAATTTGGTAGCATTCTTCCACTCCATGAGATTCCCTCCGAGCCTTTGGAATATCAATAATGGGTGAATTATGCTTTACTTCGTTGGGGTTATTGAAATGAAACTTGACAACTTTACACGTGGAAAATCTAGAAAGATGAAAATCTAACACACTCTCAATCACAATTTTCAGGTTGCATGTAGATGCCATTTGTCCAGGTGATTCCTAGAAACAGATGTGCATATCAAGAAGACCTTTGTGCATAAGATTTAGCTTTAGCTTCTCACCAAGTTTCAATTTAGACAAGCTGCAAACTACGCACCCCTCTTGCAAAAGAAATTGATCCAGAATTTAGGATCAACAACATGCTCAAAAGCCTGGATATCCAAACCTAAAGTTTTGGCTCAAAAAAATGCTCAAAGGGATGTACTAATCCAACTAATTTGGCCAGTATCGAGCATTGCTAGTAAAAGCACAAACAAATGCTAGGAAAAAGAGCAATCAATAAGTATCAAGCTGATAGCCTATTTGGATGAGGCCCTCGCTTATCTCGCAGAAGCCAAAATGTGTCAACTTGAGGAGAAATTGCAATGGACCGGTTTCATAACCTTCAGTTGGAAAGGCAAGGTACATCTCATCCATCAAATCAAATCGATACATATTTTCCACACAATTCAAATGGGCCTTACCAATCTTTGGTATTCTGATGATCCCAATCGTCCCAGCCCTCACAAGCAATGATGTCATCGAAATAAGTATATGCATACACAATACGTGAGTACTGTCCCATGGTTTGCCCAATATAGAGGGGTCTCATTCCCGTGACACTGCAATGCACAAATGCAAATCATGTTTTCTCATACAGCTTTCGCCGGTCTTGAGCAGCGATAGAGCCAAACTCTTTAGCAATGGAATGTAGCTCACAATGCTACAAACAGGAAGTAATCAGTCAGTGTCCATTGAAATAGTATGATCAATATAAGCATTCACTTACCAAAAAACAGGTTCGGATTAGCCCATTTTGTTGCATTGAGAAGTAATAAAAATAGTTGTATAATTAGGTGCATTTTAGTTTTGGATGGAAGCTTTTCACCTGTAACAATTTTTACTAATTTTTTTTAGGGTTTAAGAATGGTACAACAATATATTCATTTTTGTAGGTTTTAAGACTCGTACAACAATATATTCATTAATAACTCAATAGGATTTATTTGAGTGCATTTATTTTGGGAAGAGACAATCTGCTAAAAGGTGGATACTGTGCATAGGTGCAAGATAAAAATGTAAGCAAATCCAATTGATGCTCATGGTTCGATAATGGTTTGTATTTTTGGGTCTCTATGATGTTAAAAAATAGCCACTTTGAATGGATGCATATCAGAAAAAAATGCTTCTGCGACACTAGGTGCAAACGCTAATCTTTGCTATGTAGTTTGAGTTTTTTAGAAGCAAATCATGGGTGCTAAATGTAATTTGGATTACTTATTTCCTTATTATAATTGAAATTCAAACTCTTTTTCAAGGTTCTATTTTGGGGTGAAATTTATGAGGATCCAACATTCTGTCAGACAGATGTAAATATTTTTCTGAATGTTTTCAATTTGAAAGCAGTTTTCAGGTATGAAAAATAGTGTTAACAATAGAATTTGGAGAAAATACACATAGAAACCTCGTAGCTGTGTTACAATTTAATAAAAAAATTGATAAGTGTTTCAGGTATGAATGCGATATCATGGATGCATAGTATCATTTAGCTGCCATGAATCCTTCCAAGTCTTCAATGAAGAGAGCTTATAGATTGAATTTTTCTTCATGTCGGTGTGTTTACCATAACCCTCCCCTGATTCCAGGGTAGTTCTTCCATGGCAATTCATCTTGAAGACTGAAGGGTATCCCTGTGAACTTTGGCAAAGACCTTGTGCTGATAGTGGCCAAGGGTAGAGGCCAAGGATATTTCACTATGGTCCAGGATGCCATCAATGCAATTCTAGTGAATAACAAGAACCAGGTCATGATTAGTGTCAAACCCGACATTTAGAGGTGAGTAATTAATGATCCCAAAATAAGATTCAGCCATTTAGTTAATAGTAATTTCATAAGATAAAATAGATCCAACTACTATAGATTTATTGCCACAATAAATATACTTGACACTAATACATTTGGTCGAATTTTTCCACGAAATATTTCCACGTTTTGAACATTCGTGGATTAATACTTCATTTTTTTATCATGGCGGAAAAACCATGGCAATATCGACGTTTTTAATTTTATAGGAAATTTCATATCTATATCGACGATATATGGCTATCTTTGCACACCCACCAAACCAATGCCAGCTTTCAATGCACAGATCAACTCATGCATTTTCAGCACATTTTCTATAGTCGCAACAAGGTTATTGGTGATTGATTGAGCCTGGATTTCTTTATCAACCATATCCAAAACTAGAGAGATCAGTCATACTCTGCTTCTTCAATGGGTGACTCAACCAGAAAAAGAAGATCGACCAAACTTTAGAGGACAATATGGAACCTGCGGGAAATGACATGCCTTCACTTTCCCTTGAAGAAGATGTTGTTGTCACAACTTTGGTTGGAATGTATGGAAATGAAAATGCAGATCAATGGGAGGAATTTGTGAACAATGATATGGATCGTTCACCAATGAGTGATGAATACTGTAGTTCTAGAAGAATTGATTTCTGACCTTGACAGACTGAAAGAAATGTATCAAGCTCAAAAGAAAAAAGATGAGGAAACTATAGGGAGACTTGAAAATGAGCTGAAAAACAAGCCTAAAGTTTTGAACATGCCACCATTGAAGACTGTATTTGGTAAGGAAGCAGAACTTCAACAAGAATTGAAGTAGAAATAAACATTTATTGCAGGTTTGAAGGTTGAGTTTCAAAGGGCATTGAGAGAAATGATCATTAAACAACAAAATGAGACTGCAGAATATGAAGCAAGATTGGAAAAATTGAATAAAACAATTAAAAACAAAAATGAGTTGCTACAAAAAAATAGAATTGAAAGGATTTCAGCAACTCTTGAGGCTAAAAGTGCTAGAAGAGGGAAAAAAATCTATAGTCAAGGGTAAACAAATCTGCACACCAGAAGAATCAACAGTCAAGGGTAAACAGGTCTGCACACTAGAAGAATCAACAGTCAAGGGTAAACAGGTATGCACACCAAAAAAATCAACAATCAAGGGTAAACAAGTTTGCACACCAGAAGAATCAACAGTCAAGGGTAAACAGGTCTACACAGCAGAAGAATCAATAGTTAAGGGTAAAAATGTCAGCACCACAAAAGAATTCAAAGTGGAGGGTAAAAATGCCATCACACCAAAACTTTTTGGCAGTACAACACTAGGTGATGTAACTATGGAGAGCTTACTCCAGTTTCAAAATTCCTTACAACAATGAGAGAATACATTGAATGAAGTTGCTTCAACAATTAATGTTGTAGAGTTTACATTTGGCTCATCAGATCCAACACTGAAGAAGAAGATAGAGGAGAAGGAGGCCGAAATTAGATACCTTCACCAAAAACTATTGGAGAAGGGAAAAGCACTACATTTGGGATGTGATAGTGAGATAAAAGATTTGAAATCCCAAATCAAAGCTTTGCAGAATAAACCTGTGGCAGAAGCAATTTGTTATACTCCATCCGATAGTGATTTGAGGGCACAAGAGCTCGAGAAGGAGGTACAATAGGTCAAGAGAAAATTAAGTGCAGTTTAATCTCACCTGAAGTGGACAGATGATCATCTTAAAAGAAAGGAATATGAGCACTCAAATCAGAAAAATAATAATGTAGAGATGTTGAATAAATTCCTAGAATAAAAAGATAGATTGCATACAAAAGTGATAAATCTTGCAAACAAAGTGAAAGAGTAAGAAAAACAATTAAAACATATGGTCGATGAAGCTTCTATAGAACTGGAGGGTTTTGGAAAGGGAAAGAGAAGCTATAGTGAATTTTATTATTCTAAAAAGGAGGAATTGCAAAAACCTCCCAACCAGTGTTCAAAATTGAACCCTTCACAGCCCTTCCAAAGGGTTCTATCCCTTCCCAAAAGTGTAACGTTAAAATTGTCCTTCAAAAAAAATTAAAATTTGAATTTTACCCTTCCAATAAAGAAGGGCATAATTTATATCAACATTTCAAAAGAAGTGCAACTTTTGAAATTATCCATCCATATAAATTTCTCTTCTCTTTAAATCCTCATCTCATAGTCATAACTAAGGATTATTATGCCTGCACATCCTCACCTTATAATACGAATTGGGTCAAGGCCCAAAGACAACCATAAAATATTAAATGTGTCAAGACGCAAAGAGTAAGATACAACTATAAGTCTTATATTAAATCTATCTTATAAGTCTTTAATTAACAGTATCAACTGAGATTTGACACGTTGGATGGTTCTGATCTTCTTATCACGAGTCCTTACCAATGTGATTGTAAGGCATTCTTTGAAGGTGAAGTCAATAATTTTAGGTCTTCTTCCTCATTATCATGCCTTTTGGTAAGACAATAGAGAGGGTAGTGGCCTGCATCAGCATGGAAAATGTTTTAGGAATGGAGGTTAGACACATTAATTTGTTTCATTAAATAATTTAAATTCCTACCGATGACTATCAATTCAATGAACCGTGGACTGGCACAAAACACAACAAATTTTAGAGCCCCAAGCACTTAATTACACACACATATAACTTTCTCAAATCTAGCCATTAATAAACTTATTTTGGTATTTTGGTTCAATTTAAAAGGATTGTTGAGACTTAGAAATACAGTGAGTTGCAATTATTCAGTTGACGTAGGCCCCTCCATCACATACATGTATGCTTTCACAACAAGCGTTGAAAAACAATATTTGTTTTTTGCATTTTTTTGGTGAAAAGGTTTGGATAATTTATACTTGTCAATTAAAGGACAATTATTTATATTTCCCTTCATCTCTGAAGGGCTGAGAGAATAAATTCCCTTCCAATTGAAATTAAGACCCACCCTTCAAATCTGATCACTACTCCCAAGCAGCCTAGATTTCTAAAATAATATGGTGTACATTTGATGTCTATGTACATACTAATATTGTTGTAATATAAATTGTTAGTATTTCTTGGCAATGCATATATTTTGATATAGTTAATGTGTTTCTAATGTGTAATCCATATGTACATTTTTCCTATATCTAAGAGAGTTTAATGTGCAACCCATACTCAGAAGTGTGTAAGAAACTACAAATGATGAAATATATTCTTCGTAATATATTCTACAAATGAATTGACATATGAAATATTCTTGAAATATATTCTACAAATGAATTGACATATGAAATATTCTTGAAATATATTCTACAAATGAATTGACAGATCATAATTTCATGCTATATTGAATAAATTGCACTATAACATAGACATACCAACCTTTTCTACAAACTCTTGTACTCATTTTTGTAAATTGTAAGATCTATAGTAAAATCCAAGTCATCCAAAACAACAATTGATAGTATTTTCCAATTTTTCATGGCCAGAACTAAAAATGCACACCAATTCCAATCGAAGTACACTGTAGGTATGAAATTTGGAAGTTTGCATACAAAAACCTAACTAGACTAGTATAGTTTTAATTTCAGGCATAAATTAAACTTCTATTGTGAAATAAGAATGCATCCAACATTTGAAATGAGAACGGAACAACTGTAAATGTTGGTTTCTTGTTGACGAGAAATCATAGTTTGGAAACCAATCTCATGGCTCTTCAAGTTTGTATCGTCTGTTTCTTTTTTATTATAATATAAATCATCATCGTTCCTTGCAGAAATTAATAAATGAGAACATAAGATATATAATACATTCCGAGGAAAAAAACAGAGATAATGCAAAAATATAACCAGATCGATACTCAAGAAAGTTTTAAAAGGGGCCCAAGAGGATTTTTTATTATATTATGCTTTCATTATAGAGAAGAGGGATAGTTTACAGTTGAATCAGTAACATCAAACAACTCCATCAATAATAATTGTCACTACTACCTATTAAATTCTATTTATAGACCCCAAGGGTCGGATTGACCATGTTACGAGTGGATTTCATTAGAGTGAAACTGAAATCTCGATTCACCCACGAGCCAACCCGTCCTCTAATATACTTTCATGGCTTCAAACGAAGATACCAACTATTGTGGAACAAGGAAAACATGATAGTGCAACACAGGGGGTAAAATAGGGCTGAAGTGGACATGTTTCAACACCAGGGGTAGAAAGGGAGTAGAAGAGGAAGTTGCATTCCAGTTATCTGGATGGGAGATGTGAGTAGAGAATAATTATAACAAAGATGCACAGTGCATGAGAGGTATCTAAGGAGAAAAAGGAAATACCAATGAAATAATAAAATGGTAAGAAAGAGAGAAATGCCACAGAAAAATATGGCTCAGCAAAAAACAACATGCAATACCCATCTGATGTGGACAAATTAAAAGATGGAATTGAAGAAATCAATCCTGCTATGCCACCAAGAGGGAATGCTTGGGTTGTTGAAGAGGGACAGGGTGCTAACTCAGTGCAAGAAATACTTCACTGAGTGATGGGAAAGGAATTTCAAACGAACATAAAAACAATAACATGGAATGGAACTACCAATGAAAGCCATCGAACCTGGATGAGACTGTCTCCAATTCTTTCCAATTCTACCCATTTCACTAATACTATCAGTGAACTCAAATTTACGTACATCTACAGCCATACTGGACAAAAATTAACGAACCTAGAGAATGGATTGAATACTGCATAGCCTACTGATAACAGTAGCCCCTATTTATCAATCTTACATAAGAAGCAACATGATTGTTAATTGACTGCAGCTGCTAGGAAGGAATCCATGGGGTCATGCCAAATTTGGATATGTGTACTGTGTTGGCCCTTGGAATAATTGAAAGGTGGGAAAAAAAGTTTAATCACAATGAAATGCTGAGTTCTCATCTGGGTGATGCAGTCATTCTCAATGCCGTCAAAATCTGACTCAATTCAGGTTCATCGAATCATAGAATTTGATGGTTTGTTAAGTGATGTATTTGACACTCGGTTGAAAGTTCAGAATATGACATGTAGGGAAAAGCGAAAACTGCCATTTACAGGTTTATACGATTATATGACATATTTTACACTCAATACATTCAACACATGTACGATAGGTTGAGGTATGGGAAAATGAAATCAAGCATGTGCGTGGATTTTACTTAAGCAAGTTAATTTTGGATTGCTTTACTCAAATGCATGTCCAACATGAAAAACCTATGGTTAGGGAAATTATACCTACAAAAACTATTGTTTAGGGAAATTAGACCAAGACTAGGAGAAGATAAAAAATTGTCCAAGTATGGAATTATTGGTAAAAGCTGCCTAACTGGCCTTAGGGAAATGCCCGCCACAGCTCATAGGATGATGATAAAAATATTATGAGATTACAGATCTCTAGATTCTTGTATGGTGCATCCAACCATATAATTAGCATGACCAAAAATTATTTCAGTACGAAGATATCAATCTGCCAAAAGTGCCTCTCAACCATAATTGCACTGCTCCAGAAAAATGCCCGTTGAGGAGACAGAAAGAAGCTCCAGAAGATGAAAGCGGTCTTGATGGATTCACCTTGTTGGCCTCTACACATTGGGAATCTAACTTGACGATTTTGAAGGAAAAATGAAATGACCTTGGTGACCTATGGTTTGAAGAGAATTGGTTAAGTCTTAGACAAAGAGTTTGAGAGACCACTTGGAAATGCTCGCAAGGGGGTGTTCCATTGATGATAAAAATGATTAGATGATATGGTCTTGTTCATTGTTGAAATGGATATCTAGCCATGCTCTTGGTTTTTCTTATGGTGACGAGATAAGGAAAATATCAACCTCGCAAAATAGAAAAAAAATCTTATTTTGCATACTAAAGAAAGAAAAAATGGCTAAGTGTTGTAAAGGGGCTAAGTGATGCCAGCATTAAGGTTGATTCCCACACTAAGGATGATGCATGCATGGCATGGCATGGCATATATGAATATGTGGCATGAAGTTGAAATCATTTTTGCATTATGACATCGTTCTGGAGAAATACGACAAATTAGTGAAAATCAGGAAATTGGCTAAGTGCAGGAATATTGGTCCAAGTAGCCTTAAGAGGATGCCCACCACAAATGGTTTGTTGAATAAAATGTCTGCACCACATGGGGATATTGTAGGCTATTGTTTTTTCTACTCAACCATGGTCTCAGTTTTTCCAAAGAGACCCTGAAGAACAATTTATGGACCTACCAAAACTGTGGTTTGTGGAAATTAGACCAAGCCTAGGAGAAGATCAAAAATTGTCCAAGTATGGAATTATTGGTAAAATATGCCTAACTGGCCTTTGGGAAATGCCTGCCACATCTCATAGGATGATGATAAATATATTATGAGAGTGTATATCTCTAGAGACTTGTATGGTGCATCCAACCATATAATTAGCCTGACCAAAAAGTATTTCAGGAAGAAGATATCAATCTACCAAAAGTGCCTCTTAGCCATATTTGCATTGCTCCAAAAAACTGCCCGCCGAGGAGAGAGAAAGAAGCTACAGAATATGAAAGTGGTTTTTCTGGATTCACCTTGTTGGCCTCTACCCATTGGGAATCTCACTTTCCAATTTTGAAGGAAAAATGAAATCACCTTGGTGACCTAGGGTTTGAAGAGAATTGGTTAAGTGTTAAACAAAGTGTTTGAGAGACCACTTGGAAATGCTCGCAAGGGGGTGTTCCACTGATGGTAAAAATCATCAAATGATATTGTCTTGTTCATTATTGAAATGGATATCTAGCCATGCTCTTGGTTTTTCTTATGGTGACCAGATAAGGGAAATATCAGCTTGGCAAAATAGAAGAAAACTCTTATTTTGCACACTAAAGTCAGAAAAAATGGTTAAGTGTTGTAAAGGGGCTAAGTGATGCCAGCATTAAGGTTGATGCCCACACTAAGGATGATGCATGCATGGCATGGCATGGCATATATGAATATGTGGCATGAAGTTGAAATCATTTTTGCATTATGACATCGTTCTGGAGAAATACGACAAATTAGTGAAAATCAGGAAATTGGCTAAGTGCAGGAATATTGGTCCAAGTAGCCTTAAGAGGATGCCCACCACAAATGGTTTGTTGAATAAAATGTCTGCACCACATGGGGATATTGTAGGCTATTGTTTTTTCTACTCAACCATGGTCTCAGTTTTTCCAAAGAGACCCTGAAGAACAATTTATGGACCTACCAAAACTGTGGTTTGTGGAAATTAGACCAAGCCTAGGAGAAGATCAAAAATTGTCCAAGTATGGAATTATTGGTAAAATATGCCTAACTGGCCTTTGGGAAATGCCTGCCGCATCTCATAGGATGATGATAAATATATTATGAGAGTGTATATGTCTAGAGACTTGTATGGTGCATCCAACCATATAATTAGCCTGACCAAAAAGTATTTCAGGAAGAAGATATCAATCTGCCAAAAGTGCCTCTTAGCCATATTTGCATTGCTCCAAAAAACTGCCCGCCGAGGAGAGAGAAAGAAGCTACAGAATATGAAAGTGGTTTTTCTGGATTCACCTTGTTGGCCTCTACCCATTGGGAATCTCACTTTCCAATTTTGAAGGAAAAATGAAATCACCTTGGTGACCTAGGGTTTGAAGAGAATTGGTTAAGTGTTAAACAAAGTGTTTGAGAGACCACTTGGAAATGCTCGCAAGGGGGTGTTCCACTGATGGTAAAAATCATCAAATGATATTGTCTTGTTCATTATTGAAATGGATATCTAGCCATGCTCTTGGTTTTTCTTATGGTGACCAGATAAGGGAAATATCAACTTGGCAAAATAGAAGAAAACTCTTATTTTTCACACTAAAGTCAGAAAAAATGGTTAAGTGTTGTAAAGGGGCTAAGTGATGCCCGCATTAAGGTTGATGCCTGCACTAAGGATGATGCACCCATGGCATGGCATGGCATATATGACAATGTGGCATGAAGTTTAAATCATTGTTGCATTATGACATCGTTCTTGAGAAATACGACAAATTAGTGAAAATCAGGAAATTGGTTAAGCACATGAATATTGGTCCAAGTAGCCTTAAGAGGATGCCCGCCACAAATGGTTTGTTGAAGAAAATTCCTGCACCACATGGGGATAATGTAGGCTGTTGTTTTTTCTACTCAACCATGGTCTCATTTTTTCCAAAGAGACCCTAAAGAACAATTTATAGACCTTCCAAAACTGTGGTTTAGGGAAATTAGACCAAGCCTAGGAGAAGATCAAAAATTGTCCAAGTATGGAAATATTTGTAAAATATGCCTAGCTGTCCTTAGGGAAATTCTCGCCACATCTCATAGGATGATGATAAAAATATTATGAGAGTGTAGATCTCTAGAGACTTGTATGATGCATCCAACCATATAATTAGCCTGAACAAAAACTCTTTGAGGAAGAAGATATAAATCTTCCAAAAGTGCCTCTTATCTATATTTGCATTGCTCCAGAAAACTGCTCGTGGAGGAGAGAGAAAGAAGCTACAAAAGATGAAAGTGTTTTTTCTAGATTCACCTTGTTGAACTATACCCATTGGTAATCTCACTTCCCAAGTCTGAAGGAAACATAAAATCACCTTGGTGACCTAGGGATTGAAGAGAACTGGTTAAGTGTTAGACAAATTGTTTGAGAGACCAATTGGAAATGCTTGCAAGGGGGTGCTCCATTGATGATAAAAATCATCAGATGATATGGTCATGTTCAATGTTGAAATGGATATCTAGCCACGTGCTTGGTTTTTTCTTATGGTGAACAGAAAAGGAAAATATCAACCTAGAAAAATAGAAGAAAAATCTTATTGTGCACACTAAATACAGAAAAAATGGCTAAGTGCTGTAAAGGGGCTAAGTGATGCTCGCATTAAGGTTGATGCCCGCACTAAGGATGATGCCCACATGGCATGGCATGGAATAGATTACTATGTGGGATGAATTTGAAATCATTGTTCCATTATGACATCATTCTAGAGAAACACAGCAAATTAGTGAAATTCAGGAAATTGGCCAAGTGTGGGAATATTGGTCCAAGTAGCCTTAAGAGGATGCCCGCCACAAATGGTTTGTTGAAGAAAATGCCCGCACCACATGGGGATATTTTGGGCTGTTGTTTCGTCTACTCAACCATGGTCTCAGTTTTTCCAAAGAGACACTGAAGAAGAATTATGGACCTACCAAAACTGTGGTTTAGGGAAATTAGACCAAGCCTAGGAGAAGATCAAAAATTGTACAAGTATGAATTATTGGTAACATCTGCTTAATAGGCCTTAGGGAAATGCCCACCATAGCTCATGGGTTGATGATAAAAATATTATGAGAGTGTAGATCTCTAGAAACTTGTATGGTGCATCCAACCATATAACTAGCCTGACCAAAGTCTTTCAGGAAGAAGATATTAATCTTCCAAAAGTGCCTCTTAGCCATATTTTCACTGCTCCATAAAGAAGCTATAGAAGATGAAAGTGGTTTTTTCGGACTCACCTTGTTGAACTATACCCATTGGGAATATCACTTTCCAAATTTGAAGGAAAAAAGAAATTACCTTGGTGACCTAGGGTTTGAAGAGAACTGCTCAAGTGTTAGACAAAAAGTTTGAGAGACCAGTTCGAAATGACCGAAAGGGGGTGTTCCTTTGATCATAAAATTCATCAAATGATATGGTCCTTCTCATTGTTGAAATGGATATCTATCCATGCTCTTGGTTTTTCTTATGGTGACCAGATAAGTAAAATATCAACCTGCGAAAATAGAAGAAAAATGTATTTTGCATACTAAAGACAAAGAAAAATGGCTAAGTGTTTTAAAGGGGGTAAGTGATGCCCGCATTAAGGTTGATTCCAGCACTAAGGATGATTCCTGCATGGCATGGCATGGCATAGATGATGATGTGAAATGAAGTTGAAATCATTGTTGCATTATGGCATCGTTCTGGAGAAATATGGAAAATTAGTTAAAATCAGGAAATTGGCTAAGTTTGGGAATATTGGCCCAAGTAGCCTGGAAAATGTGGTTTAGCGAAATTAGACCGGGCCTAGGAGAAGATAAAGAATTGTCCAAGTATGGAATTATTGGTAAAATCTGCATAACTGGCCTTAGGGAAATGCTCGCTACAGCTCATAAGATAATGATAAAAATATTTTGAGAGTGTGGATCTCTAGAGTGTTGTATGGTGAATCCAACCATATCTAGAAGGCTATAATATGAGGTTTTTCAGATAGTTTGAATACAATATAAAAGAATCTTCACAATAACCCACATGCTAGGAAATGTATATTATCGTTTCAAACTTACAAATTTCATATAATGAAAAAATTATTCGAAAAGAAAAATCAATTATAACAGAACAAGAATATACCAGACATAATTGAATGGAACAAATACATAATTCATATGGATTAAATAGTAGAATTCACCATATTGATTACACCTAACAGTATAAAAATTTATTAATAAATGTAAATATATCTAGCTTCAACCCCATGGTGTTATTTTCAACTTATGACAATTGGCGTGCATTTTCCTAAGCCCAGTTTTGAATATTTGCACATTGTTTTTTACGTAACAACTTATAATTTCAGTCATTAATTTTGAATTTGTCCAAGATTATTGCAATTTTAGTCAATCATGTTCAATTTGAATTCTATGCATTCCTATCTTGCATTTTTATGCTTATGGCTTCCATTTTACACCAAGTGTCCATAACAGTGAAAAAAGGATAGTTTTCTAACTATATCTAGCCATCCAATTTCCAAAACCATTTACTATAAACATTTAATAGGAGGGTTTAGCTTGCATTTTTATTAATGTAGGTGGATATTTCATAAATACAAGACAACCATGTAGTGTTTTTGCACAATAGACACTTTCTGAACCAAAATTGAAAACATAAATGAATAATAATGTGGAAAATAGTAAAACATACAATTTCCAACTAAAATAAGTCAAAAATACCCAATACTTAGGGTTGGGCGGGCATTTTTGTGGTCTGGGTAAAAATGGGTTGAAAACACAAAAGTTGTCATTTTGTCAATTTGACTCTGAACAGATGAAACATAATTTTAAAAAACGGAAAAAGGCTTTTGTCAAAAATATATCTATCTTCAACCCCATGGTGTTAGTTTCAACTTATGACAATTGTACAGACTGTGGCATGCATTTTCCTAAGCCCATTTTTGAATATTTACACACTGTTTTTTACGAAACTTAGAATTTCAGTCTTTTTTTTTAATTTGGCCAAGATACTTGGAATTTTAGTCATTCATGTTCAATTTAATTGCTATGCATTCCTAGCTTGCATTTTTATGCTTATGGCTTGCATTTTACACCAAGTGTCCATAACAGTCAAAAAAGGTTAAAATTGCACATTTCATAGGTCGACTGTGAGTATACGAGGTTAGGTTATATAAAATTAACACAAGGATAGTCTTCTCAATATATCTAGCCATCCAATTTCCAAAAACATTTACTATAAACATTTAATAGGAAGGTTTGGTTTGAGAGTACATCAAAACATGTAGAGAAGAATATTACTCTATTATTATATTACTCACTCTATTACTCTATTTTTTCCAGAATAGTTAGAATGCCAAATTTTTACTCTACTATTTTCTCTTACTTTCTTATTTTCAATAACTATACTTAACATGCTAGAAAGTTAACTATATTGAAATTGAAAATGTAAGTTGTGTATAGTTGACTTGAAACACATTTGTAATTTTTATTATGGTTTGGAAAAGTCAGAACACATTTGTAATTTTTATTATAGTTTGCAAAAGTCAGAACACATTTGTAGCTTTTATTATAGTTTGGAAATGTTTGAACACATTTGTAATTTTTATTTTAGTTTGGAAAAGTCAGGTTGTTGGTATCCTATGCATGCATTCGTGTGCATCATGTGCATGCATCCCCTTCTTCCTTTTTGAGTGTGCCATCATCCTGCAAAATGGAAACAACAACCCCATCTTCCATGCCATCAACTGAATCAAGGGGTTCTAAATTTGCTAAGAGGTTTACTATCAGAAAATTCAGAGAGAGCAATGAGGCATGGAGTGACAAAACCAACTGGCCAGAAGGTATGCTAAATGTCCTGGTCAGAGCAGGAGTGCATCGTTTTCTTTTCGATCAGTTCAATTTCAACAATGAAGAGATAGATAATGCCATTTCTAGTTATGATGATGAGTCCAAGGAATTGATTATTTTTTGGAGGAGGGTTTGTCTAGACCCTAATTTGTTGTCAGGGGCAGCAAAAATTCCACGCAGGGGGGAGTAATGTTGACCACCAAGAAAACCATCAAAGTAGAAAAGGGTGAGATGGAAAACAAAATATGTGGAAAAACGGTTAAGGTTGCCCGAAATGATTTAAAGATGCAAGATGTTCCACCAGGACTGTACCAAACCTTGATTCAAATTGTACTTAGGAAAATTATGAATCACCACAAGCAAGATATTTCACGTGATTGTATGAAGTTGGTGATTCATTAGGTTGAAGACCTGGCCATAGATGTCCCTCATCTATTGGAAAAAATATTGCATTTTGCACTGCAGGAGAGCAAAATGAAGAGAGTGAAGTTTAGTTGCCCTGGCACACTACAAAAAATTATTGACTTATATTGGCCCAGCACTGTAGAAGGAAGCAGATTTAAAAATACATACATTAATAGGCCGAAATTGAAAAAAATTAACCAGGAAGTTCCTCAACAATATCCAAAGGACAATGTACAAGTCCTTGGAGATCCTTTTGAGTACTATATGGAAGGTATGGGAAGTGACCCTAAAGAATTTGATGTTGTCTCAATTCTGGCCGGATTACATGAAGGCAGAGGAATAAATGTAAATGAGATGCATGATGTTGATTTTAATCAACAGGAGGAGCGTAGTGATGATGATATTTATGCTCGTACAAAAATGCCACTTGTTATATATACACCTCCACAGTTGGGAGTTGAGAAAACTTCCTCTCCATGATATTTTTTTGATGGTAAAATTGTTTTTAAGATACTGTTCGATAAAATGTTGCATTTCAAAGAAGAAGTTGAATTTCATAGAAAACACTTTTCCTATTGGTATATTACCATAGTATAGAGCATAAAACTCTATAGGATTAATCATATGCAAATTTAGGACCTCTTAAAGGTAGGCTCTATTTTTCAATGCTATTTTTCAAAAAAAAAAATAGTTTCCAAATTCCTATTTTTGGAGCCTTGTTAAAATTTTCACTATTTACAGGTAATTGCAAGGTTACAAATAGAACACGTGGATAGTATGGAATATTCTATTAAAAATTTGCAAATGTGGGACCTATTTAAGGTAGGAGGCATGTTTCAATTATTTTTTCCAAAAAAAAAGTTGCCAAATTCCATTTTTTGAAGCCTCATAAAAATTTTCCCTGTTTAGAGGAAATTGCAAGATTACAAGGATCCCTTATGAAGACTATGGACAGTTCGAGAAGGATAATAGCAGGAAAGGACTCTATTCTTCAGTCTTTGAATAAGGAACTAGAGAAAATTCAGGATGAATTTAGAAAGGAAAATGAGAAATGCAGAGAAGAATATATGGTTGTTTGAAAGAAAGATGAAGAAACCATAAAGAGACTGGAAGATGAGTTGAAACATCGACCGAAGGTTTTGGACATTCTCCCTTTAAGGACTGTTATCGGCCAGGAAGCAATACTTACCGTTGAAGTCAATAAGTTAAACAGAATAATTGAAATAATGAAGGCTGACTTTCAAAACAACCTTGTTGAACACTACAATAAACATCAACTTGAGATAAATGAATATAGAAAAAAAGAGGAAAACGTGAAAAACATAATTTCTAAGAAAGATGAAGAATTGAAAGGGAAAATAGTTGAACTTGAAAATATTACTGCAGAACTACAGACTAGAGGAGTTGAAAAGTTAAAAGAATCTGAAATTGGTAAGGGACACAGTAGACATCTGATTTTTGGTGAAATTTATGATATGTCAGCACACCAACATGATTTAATAAGGTATGAGAGTTCCCTGCAAAACAGAGAGAAGGCACTGGACATAGATTTTAATGCAATACAAGATCATGCAGAAGTCAAAAAGGGGTTACAAAGCTATCATGCCTTCTTAATAATTCGAGAGAAGTCCTTGATGGATGCTAGTGCAGCAATGAATGTTGGATCTGATCTCTCTACGTGGTCAACCATAAAAGAAACATTGACAAACAAGCTATCCGAGAGGTATGATGCGATTAAAGAGCTCAGATTGAAAATACTAGAGGATAGAGAATCACAACATTTGGGATGTAAGTCTGAGATAGAAGATCTAAAATCCCAAATTGCCACTCTACAGAAGAAAAACATGCTTCGGCGAGTAGCAATTGTGTATACTCTATATAATACAGAATTGAGGGAAAAAGAGTTGGAGACAGAGACAGAGCAACTCAAGAAAAAATTGACCCAAGTTCAATCTGAGTTGAAACGTGCAAATGATCATCTTTAGCAAAAGGAAAAGGAACACTAAGACAAAAATAAGAAGAATGTGGAATTGATGAAGAAGTACATCCAAGATAAATATAGATTAAGAGAAAGTTTGCACAAATGTGCAACAAAAGTGAAAGAATTAGAACGAAAATCAGAACATGCACCTGCTGCAGCTTCTGAAGAACCAGAAGCTTCTAGACAAGCCAAGAGACTAGAATGTACAAATTTATCTTCTCTAGAAAAGGAGGACTTGCAACCTAAACTTCCCAAGCATCCTAGAACTATGGAATAACATTATTTATATATATTGTGTATGTAAATACATTTCAAGCTTTAATACATAAATTTATATATGCGTGTGTGTGTATTTCTCAGCAATGTATATGTTTTTGATGCATTTAACGTGAATGGGAACTTTGAATTCAACTTTTCAATAGGTGTACATAACAGGACAGAAAGTTAACAATATCAAAATTGAAAACTTAACTTGTGTACTAAAGGCATATATATTTGAATTTGTAAGAAATTAAAAGAGTGATAGTGATTAGTGGATATGAGATGTCAGTAGATTTGGTGACATAGGTAGATCCTAGCTGTTTGCTTGGAACTGTTGATATTAGAGGGATATTATGGGGATGATGGATTGAGAACTCTCAAGTTATTTATGAGAATTTTGATTCTATATATTTTTTTATTTATGTAAGTTTCTTTATCTAAAGAAACTGAAATTCCATTTCTCGAACATTTTCATACAATTCTACTCATGCAACCAAATTTCAGCGAATAACCCAAAGTTGTAATGCCTATAGCACTGGCCTAAAAAAGACAGAAATTTACAAAATATAAGAAAACATAGAAATCAACTGTAATTTTATTAATGAAAACAAAAATTAAATATTTAATATGCCTTCCATCATTTGTTACATTTCCAAAATTCGGTAACATAAATGTTAGCACAATAGAATAAATTTTCAGCACGGTAATATCACTAGAAATGCTTATTGCAACATAAGTTTCTTTCACCATTTTGCATACAATGTTGCATTTTGATCATCTAGGACTTTTTTCTTTTTGGCTTGTCTCACACTTCTTATAATGACATCAAGTTTTATAGGATTCTCAGCCTCCATCTTTTGGATATCAACTACTACCCCTTGAATTTCTTGTTTTTTCACCACTTTCCCCTGTACATTCTCACTACATTTTTCACATCAACCTATGAGGCATGGTGGGAATTTCCTTTAGGCCACTTGGGCAAATTTAACACCAATTTCATACTTAGAAAATTTTTCCAATTTGGTCTAATCTGCCTAAAACACCCTTTTGGCAGGTCCATAACTTTTTCTTCATCCACTTCCAAGATAATACGAAGACATGGTCAGGTAGGCCAAAGACCAATATACAAGACCCCCATGTGCTGCGGGCATTTAATCTAATCCATAATTAAGGATGGGCATCTTTATGAGGCTACTTAGCCAATTTTGCATCCACTGGTGAAAAACCTTGTTTTGGTAGGCCTGTATCTTTCTCCTTACGAAAGATTAAAGAAAAATAAAATCATATATAGGTATGAAAACCTTCTAGCTATAGGATGGTACCATGATGTGGGAATTCTTCTCAAAACATGAATTGTGGTGGGCATTCTCTAAAGGCTGCTAGGACCAATTTTGACTAAGGTTGTTGGGACCAATTCTTCCTTAAATCATATGTTGAAGTTTGGCGAGGCAAGTGACATGGTTGTATGTTCCATACAACACTCTAAAGACTCATTTTCTCAATACATTTTTCACATCATCCTATGAGGCATGGTGGGCATTTTCTTAAGGCCACTTGGGCAGATCTAAAAACAATTACATAGACAAATTTCTCAATTTGGTCTAATCTGCCTAAAACACCCTTTTGGAAGGTCCATAACTTTTTCTTCATCCACTTCCAATACAATCTGAATACATGGTCAGGTAGGCCAAATACCAATCTACAAGACCCCCATGTTCTGCAGGCATTTACTCTAACCCATAATTTAGGGAAGGCATCTTTCTGAGGTTACTTAGCCATTTTTGCATCCACCAGTGAAAAACCTTGTTTTGGCAGGCCTGTATCTTTCTCCTCAAGAAAGATTAAAGAAAAATCAAATCATGAATAGGTATCCAAACCAAGTAGCTATATGATGGTACCATGGTGTGGGCATTATTCTCAAACCATGAATTGTGGCGGGCATTCTCTTAAGGCTGCTGGGACCATTTTTTACTAAGACTACTGGGACCAATTCTTCCTTAAATATATGTTGTAGTTTGGTGAGGCAATTGACATGGTTGTATGTTTCATACAACACTCTAGAGACTCACATTATCAATACATTTTTCACATCATCCTATGAGGCATGGCGGGCATTTCCTTAAGGCCACTTGGGCAAATTTAACACCAAGTCCATAGACAAATTTCTCAATTTGGTCTAATCTTCCTAAAACACCCTTTTGGCAGGTCCATAACTTTTTATTCATCCCCTTCCAAGACAATATGAATACATGGTCAGGTAGGACGAAGACCAATGTAAAAGATCCCCATGTGCTGTGGGCATTTACTCTAACCCATAATTTAGGGAGGGCATCTTTCTTAGGCTACTTAGCCATTTTTGCATCCACTGGTGAAAACCCCTGTTTTGGCAGGCATGTATCTTTCTCCTCAAGAAAAATTAAATAAAAATCAAATCATGAATATGTAGCCAAACCAACTATCTATAGGATGGTATTATGGTGTGGGAATTCTTCTCAAACCATGAATTGTGGCGAGCATTCTCTTAAGGCAGTTGGGACCAATTTTGACCACTTTTTTGAAAATTTTCCTCATGGAAGGGTGGATTTTGTATAGTTGGGTGGTCTCATTTTTTTTTGCATGGAAACCTTGGAAATTTTGACATGGAAACTCGAGGTAAACTCTATTGTTGTAGTTTTTCTTCAAGAGTTTTTTACCTTGGATATTTTAGGGTTTGGTCTAACTTGGGCATTTGCAGGTATGCTTGTTTTTGGAGCGGCGGTTCATTCTTGTTCACAAGGTGGTGTCTTAGCTATCTTGCTTCCACAACTATAGTTTGCTCAAGTAAGTGATTTTCCTTTCCTTATGAGAATTGTAAATTGTAATGTGTAACCCTGAAATATTTTCTTTGGCTTTTGGCTTTTCTGAATTTATCTATGAAAATGAGGGTTGTTGTTATGCATCCCCAAGTTCTATTTTTCATCCTTACATCCATGTGATATACAATGAGTAATGCTAATTGAATATATACATATCAACAACAACCACAAGCCCCATTATCATGATAAATATTAGGGAAACTCAATGTATGAAAATGGAAACCACTTGTAACTCAATAGGCAGTAAGCTAATTGGTGGCTAATTCACTGAAACTTAAGCTTCAAAAGGAAATGGGACCTTGCCCTTCAAATTCAATCCCTAGTGGGGAGCCTTTTTATAATGTCTCAGACCCCGAGGCTAATCCTCGAAAGAGGATCTAAAACTGTTTACAGTCATAATCAAACATTAACAACTAAAGCGTGGTACTTCTGCCATGGTTTACATCTTTAAACAATCATCATGGAGCAAATGCGCATGCTCGGACTGGATGGTAGCATGACATTTCTGGTTGTGAACTCACGGGTAGTGAAAATGACATCTCAAGATGCTTCTGGTGGCTCATTTCTGATTGGGCTCGACCGCTTTCCCATCTGTCGAGTCACCAACGTGTCCTTTCCCTTTGTGTTCATTCCCTGCTTGAAGGAACCTTTCTGCATGGGCTCAAAGCTAGCAAAGGAGTTTATATATATCCTTTCCATGCTCATATTTCTTCATAGCTTCCCCCTTGATTCTGGCAGAAACATGACTCTCTAGTGGCTTGTCATTCAAGTACTCCTCACCACCTCAGAAAAGGTTGGTGGACGGGGTGCATGAAAGCTGCACCGAAGACCTTCGACCATTGATGCTCCAATATGAGCATTCGCTCCCACAGAAACTGGTGTATCTCTTAAAGTGGTGTATGACATCTACTCCTCGATGGTTGGTTCTTCCCTGGTGTGAAAAACCAGGGTGATAGATGAGCTTGGAATTGCGGCTCACTAACCAACAACACACCCAGACTAACAATCTTATCGAACTAGATTGCCATTGCAAACATATAAGAATCCTCAAAACCTCTTGGCAGAATGATATCGCGAGTTTGCTTCTACACTAGCTCATCCTATAATGCACCTTAATGGCTCCAAAAGGTGGTGTTTATATAGGATTGGAAAACTGGACAAGGGGATGACTTGTCAGCATATTCGCACATTTCATCGTCAAGTAGCCTGGTCGACCATACGCTTCAGGGCATATGGATTGGACGTGTTCTAGCCCTTTTGCTCCTGTGACGACCCTTTCTCTCCTGTGACAATGATACCAGAACCATTCTTTCGTTGTGTTTCCCCTGCTACGTGTGGCAATCAGATTCGTTGTTCCACTTCTTATATTTTCATGATATCTTTATGATTTCACACGCCAGCCATACAATGGGTATCTGGTTTTGGGCAAGATGGCGCTGCCGCAGGGATGATTTATCCTGTGGGTGTATCACAAATGGCATCGAGGAAATAAATTAACTGTCGGGAAGGCAAATCGTACGTGAGGACGTCTTCTCTACTTAGATTTTTTTATAGTTTTTTTTATGTTGCATAACCCTCGTGTTTCTCCATGCACTCAGTACCATAGATCTGTTCATCTTTGTGATCTAAGCCCTTGATACACCAAATCTTCATAGCCAAAACTCAACACTATCAACCTGCACAGCTTGATTTGGGGAGATCAATATCAACCATCGATCTCTAAACTACGTTCATCGGGCCCACTCAACCTTGAGAAATTTAACATTCTGCTAACGCTTTTTCATCTGAACGAGTGAGAAACTTCTAATCACAGAATGCTTCTCACCCGTTGATCTACCTCCGCCTTCATCTCAACCATCTGATTTTCTCGTTGATTAACCCTTTTCGCGATTTGAAAAAGTTTCTCCCTCCGAGCAGGTTCACTGCGGAAATGATTTAGGGTCATTGATCTCACCTTGTGTCGATCTCAACCCTCCAACATTACACCCATTTAACGGACTCCACAAATCTCAAAATTAAATCCTTCCTCGCATCTCCACTCCACAGAATCGCTTTCCGTTTTCAATATTCACCATCCTGAATCTGAACCGTTGAAGTTTAGCACACTTTACCCTTATTCCATTGCTGCATGTTTCAATATATAGAAATACATGTCACCGTAGATCAAAACCCACTCTCCATCTGATGGCTCCATGGTGGCAAAACTTGTTAACTAGTTAACATGAAAGGCGCTACCGAAAAATTCCTCAAATAAGATCATTTTCAAACCTTTGGGAAGGAGACATAGATGAACACAAATCAACATTCAATGATGATGATGATGATGGTGGTGGTGGTGATGATGATGATGAGGGTGATGATGAAAATGATGATGATGCCATGATGAAGGTATTGATTAGAAAGAGGAAGATGACGATGATGATGATGATGATGATGATGATGATGATGATGATGATCACGATGACGATGACGACGACGACAATGATGATGATGACGACGATGATGACGACGATGATCATGATCATGATGATAATGATGATGACGATGATGATGATGGTGATGATGATGATGATGATGACTAGGATGAGGATGATGATGACGAAAATGATGATGATGATGATAACAATCATGATGATGATGACGATCATGATGATGATGATGACGAGGATGAGGATGAGGATGAGCATGACGAGGATGATGATGATGATGATAATGATGAATATGTTGATGATGATGATGATGATGATGATGAAGATGATGATGATGGTGGTGGTGGTGGTGATGAAGATGATGATGAGGGCGATGATGAAAATGATGATGATGATAATGATGATGATGTTGATTAGGAAGAGGGAGATGACGATGATGATTATGACGATGATGATGATGATGATGATGATAATCAATGATGGTGGTGGTGACTACGACAACAATGATGATGATGATGATGAGGGTGAAGGATGAGGACAATGATGAGGAGGATGAGGATGATGAGGATGATGATGATGACTAGGATGAGGATGATGAAGATGATGATCATGATTACCATGATTATCATGATGATTATTAGGATGAGGATGATGATGATGATGATGATGAAGATGATCATGATGGTGATGGTGATGATGATGAATATGTTGATGAAGATGATGATGATGATGAAGATGTGATGACAAGATCTTTACCTTGGTCTTCACTAAATTGTTCTAAGCTTCGACAACATTATAATAGAATGGTTGAGTGATTATTCACTCCTATAAAGGATGCACTTTATGGAACTACCAAACTGCTCAGTTTGGATCTTCCTCTTTTAAGACACTGGACTAGGTCCATAAGTCTTGATTCTTCATGTGCACAAATCTAAGAACAGGAGGCTTAACAGGGCCCAATAAGTTGTATTTTTTTTTACTACTTCCTCGGATCATATTGAATTGTCAGATTAGTCCTTGGAATGGGTGTTAGGAGCAATCCTTAATTTTTCACTCAACTGGCTGCTCCCCCTATCATGTAGACGTCTTCATTGACTGAGCTCCCCTTAAAATTGTGATGATGAAGATGATGATGATGATGATGATGACGATAATGATAATGGAGATGCTGATGAATTGGATGACGATGATGTTGATGATGAATATGATGATGAAGATGAAGATGCCGATGATGATGACGACAAATATGATGATGATGGTGATAACGAAGACGTTGATGATGAATATTATGATTATGATGATGATGATAAGGAAGATGACGATGATGAAGAAGATCATGATGACAATGATGGTGACAACGATGATGATGATTATGAATATGATGATGATGATATTGATGAAGAGGATGATTTAGATGATGATGATGACGATGACAAGGTTGATGATGAGGATAATGATGATGATCATCATCGTCATTGTTGTCGTCATCGCCATCGTCTTCGTCGTGATCATCATTGTGTTCGTCCTTGAAGGGGCTTATGTATATGATCTCACTATAAGAAATGAAACCAATACAAATTATGACAAAATCCTAGTTAAATTAAATTAAATTAAACTACAGTAAATTAAAAACATAGAGTTGTTTAACTATAATTAATTTAAAATGAAACAAAATATAAAATATGCAAATAAAAAAAACCCAAAATAAACTAAACAAAAGTTAAATATGCAAAATAAAAAAAACAAAACAAAACACAAAATATAAAATATGCAAATAAACAAACAAAAAACGTAGAATTCAAAAACCCTCGTGCACTAGCTCATTAGCAAAACAACAACGAACAGGTTCACTCCCGTGCACTAGTTCGTTACCAGCATCCTGAGCACTGGTAATTTGATGAGCAAAGAAGTGGTAAATTGAGGAGCAGGGGATACTAGTCCAGAGGATACTGACGTTCCCAATGGAGGCAATATGGCCGCAATCCAGAGTATAAAAAAAAAAATCCGACCGCAATCCAGAGGATACCAGCGTTCCCATGGGAAGCAATCCAACTGCAGTCCAGAGGATAACAAAGGGCCCAACGAATTCTATAAGCCCATTAACCCTAGCAACATAGGAATTTGGGAAAAATACATCAAATTTTTGAACCAATACGGATTCAATACAGTCATACTGAAATTATAATTTTTTTGGTGTGCTACCATTGCTTCTATTATCGGTGGATCTAGTAAGGGTTTTATATTATTGGAGCGTCTGAAGCTCCTCCTTAAATTCAGGGAAAAGACGTATGGGTTGAGCACTACAATCCAATCGTGCTCTTGTATAATTTTCTGAATTATGGCACAATTTGTAAGATTTTGTAATTTTATTCTATTTAATGGTCTAGAACAATGTGCAAAGTCCTATAGGAGCTATAATCTGAACTGGTTCAACTGATTCTGTCGAAACTTTGAACCTGAGACGTGTTGCTTCTAAGAATTTGATTTTGCTTTAATAATTAGTTTTACCTCAATTATGGCACAAATTGCAAGCTTTTGTTATTTTATTCTACTATATGTTTGAAACATTCTACAGAGTGCAAGCTTGTGTAATCTTATTCTATTTAATGGTCTAGAACAGAGTCCTCTATGAGCTATAATTTGAAATGATTCTGTCGAAACTTGAACATTAGACCTCTTTCTCCTTTAAAGATGCATTTAATTTTGCTTTGATTGTCAGTTATGGATTATGGCACACTTTTCAAGATTTTGTGATTTTTTTCTATTATGGGTCTAAAACATTTTGTAGAGTGCCATAGGAGCTGCAAATATAATGACTGCATACAATTCAACCTAAGACCTATTTCTCCTTTAAGGAAGCATTTTATTTTATTTTTATGCTCACTTTTACCTGAATTACAACACACTTTGCAAGCTTTTCCCATTTACTGGTTTGGATTTTGGAACAATGTATAGTTCCCTAGGACTCATGGGCTATAATTTTTATTGACTCCGGTAAATTGACCCTCATACCTCTTTCTTCTTTAAAGACACATTTGATACAAGTATTATTTTTCAATGACACTTATATCTTTTTGCCTCTGTTTGGCATATACCATGGTAGTTAGTGTGGTTGCCTCTGTTTGGAATATCTCAAAGAGTCCGAAGGTTATCAAGAATATTCTAGCCTTCATGTGTCTTCATTAAACCCTTTGTGAGCATTTCTTCCTTAAATATATGTTGTGTAATTTCGATCACATCATATCTTCCAAAATACTATCCTTAAATCCTTCTCAACATATGGAGAATTCCCTTTATAAATTTATTTTTATTAATTTCCTGTAGCTTACTCTTTTATTTCACCAAGACAGTACAGGCATACTTTTCTAACTTTTGGCATACTTATATTTTAATTTTCACATCTTGACAATCTTTAAACAAACTGAGGGTATGGCTAGGTATCCACCTCAACTAAGAACAAGACCATGTCACCTTAAAACCTTACAGACAAACACACAGTCTCTGGAAGTCACTTTAAAATGGTCTTTCAAACTAATCAATTCAACACCTAGTGAATTTTGTCAGGCCCTATTCATTACTGTGCCAGGAGGCATTTTCACAGACTCATATCTCACACGTGTGAACACCCAAAGGGAAATTGAGATCATTAGTGGATGCCCAGATCATCAAATAATGGACCCATAACATCTGATGAATTTATCAATTAAAGAGCTGACTCTGGCATGTGTTATAGCTGATTTTACCACTCCAGGTGAATCACACTTGTATGGCCTTTCCCCTGTCCCTCTGCAGACTCCTTAGACCCCGTGGACCATTTTTTGTCCTTTGATGTTTCCTTGACCATCCCTAAAAACATGTGAAAAATGATACACGCTACTTTTAAACCTCTAATCGCGTATATACACGGGTTTGACCACTAAAATCGCGTACATCGAGATGTGTACAAAATCCAAATCCTTTTGGAGTTTTCCTTGACATGGATCCGACTCACTTGACTCCTAGCCTTCCATATGCCTTGAGATCACTCAGATTCTACCTCTCATTGCCCCTTTGAAAAGATATATAAGGAACTCTTTGGTACATTGAAGGCATAAGAGAGAATTGAGAGCAAAGAAACTATAGTCCATTGTTTCCGGAACTTATGCTTGAGTCTGCATCCCTTTGTCCCTTGGAGCACTTTTGTGTTCTTCCCAAGCTTTCCTTTTGCTTGTGAGATTGCTATAGAGAGATGGAGGATTGAAGTGGTGGAGGCCCAAGTGGGGGATTCAGTTTCTCTGATTCACAAATGTGCCGACAGAGGTTGTATTCATTGTAATCTTTGATTTTATAATAATAGAAATATATTTTCCTGTCCAATAATGTATGTTTGAATGAATATTTTATCCATGGGATGATTTCAAATGTTTATGCATTGTTGATTATATATGCTAGAATAGATCTAACACCAATATATAATATGCTTGTATTGTTTACTTGTTGTTGAGGAAGTAATTAATCAATTCAAGCTGAAGTTGGAAAGCTCAACGGGGATCTACTTCAACTGTCCAGAATAAGGTACGAGGTCTAATCCTATAGTGTTAGATGTTTTAATTTCTATTGCATATTGGAAAGGATTGATTTCTGGAGTCAAGCTGTCTGTTGTGGTACCCCAAGCCATAGGAATTTCTCTCTGTAACAAAATTGGCGACTCAGTTGGGAGTTCCTAGTAGTTGTCCTTTGGGGGTTTTCTATCGGCATTCAATGACTTTGAATTACTCTCTCTCTCTTGTTTCTGTGTCGGGTCTGGGGGCATGTTTTCCTGGTAGTGTCTGATTGGTGTGAAGTTTGTCTCAGCTTTTCTGTTTGCCTTGATTTTTATGCACTTTTCTTCATGTACGCGAGTTTCAAGCTCACAGCCGCATATACACGCGGATTTCTCTGCTATTTCCGTATATACACGCGGGTTTACTACGAACAGTCATGTATGCACTTAGTTTTTCCTTTTAGAGGAAGTTAAAAGGTTGTTGGGTGAAGTTTGATGATTGCTGAGTCTCCTTTGATACTTCCTGAGTCTGTATACACCTCTATTTCTGACCAGAGACATTTTTTTTAAGGTAAATTTATTTTTTAAGAAGGTTCTTGCCATTGCATTTTCGATTTTTTGTTTTGAGATTAGTGCATTAGATTTATTTTACCTTAGTGCTTTGCTCTGTTACCACCTAAGTTGTACTTAGTGGTTTTTTATCAAGTGATCCTGATGAACCGAACAAGGATAACTTGTTCGGACTTAAAAATACCTTTGGAAGTACTTCTGGGAAGTGCTTGTTATATCATATCACATGTTCATACCCCATGGGGGAATTGTAATAAATGTTCTAGCATGATAGTGTCTGTAAAAG
>LPNX010767767.1:229456-244888 GCA_001517045.1 Pseudotsuga menziesii
AATGGATTCTCGGCTGATTTGATTGAAATCAGTCAAATATGAAGCAGATTGACTGGATCTGACAAATCCTTGACTGAAGGAGGTGATCAAATCAGATCCAGAGTTGATCTTGAGCATCCTTTATGGGGAATTTCTCCCTCCCTCTCTCCTCAACACGTTTTGGCTCATCTGGATGAGTTTTGGTGGATGCTTCAGTGAACAGGTTGAGGTGTCAGTCAGATCAGCTCTCCGATTGACAGTTGTACTCAGTGAGAATCGGATCTGGCTCAATTAGACATAGATCGAGCATTGATGAACTCTCCATCAGTTGATTTCACTTGATTCCATGAGGAATTGCAACCCCCCTGGGTTGGATGGCCTGTAATTTGTATATATCCAAGCACAGCAGCCTCATCCAAGGGAGTTAGAACTGGGATTGAGGTGCTGCTGCTATTGTAACTCTGTAATTCTTCATTTGAAATAAATAAAAGCTTTGGAGGCAATACGGTGTGGTGCCATTGCATGTGTGGATGATTATTGCCATTGTTTTACTGAGGTAACCTGTATCTATGGTCATTTTTTGCTAATTTCTTGTAGATCTGTGGTTAAGATTGGCAATTAGCTTATTACAATCTTGATAGGAAAGGTGTTGTTCAATAAGTTTATTGACTGTCACTCTCCTTGGATGCATGTTTAGAGATCTATATTTAGCATGTCCTATAAGCTTATATGCATGTTATCTTGAATCTCTTTGTATGTACTAATCGGATCTCATAAATTTCTTGGCAAGTTCTTTGATTTCAGCTGAGTTGCAAGTTCATACTTTGGAGAGGATGCTGATCTAGTTTGCTTCTTCATTCTCCTCAAAACATTTCAAAGTAATAGTCCCTCGACATTGTTGGAGCAGGGTCCCGCAGCTACAGAAGAAGCTGCTAGTTTTGGCGGAAAGAAGTTAAGACAGAGCTACGACGCCGTAGCACGTTTCCAGCTGGAGAGCAGAGCCGGAAACCATGACTTTTAAGATAGAAAAGTCAAGAAAGGCAATGGTACCTGAGCGGCCGAGAAGAGAGAGCTCAACCACTGCATTGAAGGTAGCGGCGGAAGACAGGAGGGCTCAGCGACCCTCATAAAGGAGAAGAAGCAACGAGGCTGAAGCATTGAAGGCAAAGGACAGAAAAGCGAAGTGGTGCATAGTACCCATGATCAGTGCCAGGAAGCATGGAAGACTGCAGAGAGCTGTGGTGTGACGGAAAGCGGCTACCTCAAGTACAGATATGGCCAACTGTCACTAGTTAGGGTTTTGGGTTACTGTTGGGACAGGCCCACAGTGTTGTAATGGCAAGACCTTCGGGCTGCCTATAAAGGAATATATTTTGTATTGTAAAAGGGTTGGAGAGTTAGCTAGTCATTTTGTTAGTTAGTTAGTTGGTTCATTCAGTTGTTAGTAGTGTTTTGCAGACTATTAGACTGTTGTAAAAGCCTAGCTCTGGTTTTGTTATTAGCGGTAGCAATCTTACGGTAACCAGTAGCTGGCTTATAGAATATGTATGTAACGATCCGCAGGGATCGACAGAGAGGGAAGAGTATATTGTAGGAGAGCAATATAGACGAGAAAAGAGATCTAAGAGAGAAGATATTGAGCTGCATATGCGGTACAGTAGAACTATGTTTTACCTTCCCCTGAGCTATAATAAAAACACAGTTCTGTGGACGTAACTTCCATCCTGGAGGTGAACCACGTTAAAATCAAGTGTTATGCGATTGGTTTATGTGTTATGTTTACTTATGCATTTCTCAGTCAGTTCACGGACTTTGTTTACAGTTTAATGAATGAATGTGTTAATCAATTCACAGCAATATAGAAGGGTAAATATAAGTTAACGTCTTTGGCACGCTGTTTATGGTTCATTTATGCTTTGCATAAAACAGTCTCTATTGCAGTATCGAATAGCCCTATATGTTAAGTCTTGCACGTCAACACGAGAAACGCTAAGTGCGCTAAACCACGGAGGTAGGATATCACAGAGAGGTGATACCGCACCGGCAGAGGAGCTGCGGTGCGCGATACCATAGGTGAAGGACTTAGCGTTGGGCAGGAACTACATGTCGTACAGTGTGCGGCGATGCGATAAGGTCGAAGATATCGCGAGTCTGAGAAAGTGCGCGCCGCAGGAAAGGATCACACGACGGTATAAAGGAATATCTCGCAGCTAAAAGAGATGCGAGGCGAGGAGATTGCACGACGCGCAGAAAGAGACCTCGCAGCTAGGAGAGCTGCGAGCCACTAGTGGGATTGCCACAAAACCTGGTCCAAGACGCTTGAGTCCTTGGCCAACCCATTAGAGTCACTTCGGGTGAGACTTCAGGCCGCTTCGCGGTCTATCGCCGAAAGGGCCAGTGATCTAGGGGTGTTTTTGTTTGATTATAGTTAACCTGAGTCTGCCCATAGCTGCCAACAGACATTCCACCTGAAATCTCTATTGCGGATCTTCAAGGAAACCAGCACTTTTCTCCTCTTCTTCCTCCCTCAAAATCAACACTTTACCCGGTTACTTGGTTTAGTTCATAGCTGTGATTTCATTTGGATCTGTTTCATCAAATTAAAATATACATAGATCTGATATTTCATAGCTCATAACCTATATCTTGCACTTAAAAATGTTTCATAAGCATTCTAGATCTAGTTGTAGGGAAATCGTCTTTTTTGCATGAAAATTTAAAGGAAACTTGTAGATCGCATGCATTAGATTTCCTTTAGCTGTTACAAAATTCAATATTCTGCAATATCAGTGCATTTTTGTTGGCTTCCCAAACAGCAAGCCAAGATCCCAAGGAAAGCTTGCTTTCCTTGGTTCCTTTTCTGCCTGTTTAGCTAGTTTTAACTTCATTTTTTGTGAGATAAGGTAGGCTGATCCAAAAGTACTCTTAAAGTGATTTTGGGAATTTGTTATTCTAATATGATTTCTGTCTTTTATCACATATGACAGAAGGGAAAGCAATCTGCTGTCTGAATTGGGCTCAGGAGCGCTCAAATCCCCCCAGGGGTCTCCTTTTTCACTAAAAACTCAAAACTTTTCCAAAGTTGTAAAATCTTGGTTTCAGCCTGTATAAGGACCAAGAATTTTCTGATAATTTCAGTTTGCTGATTCTGTAACAAATAATAAATAAAATTATCTTTGGAACAGGCTCTTTCGAGCCCATTCCCCATTCCCCCTGGGGGGATTTGTGTCGGTGCCTTTTTCGTCGATTTCTGTTTATTTCTTTTTTACTAGCATTGTTCTAATTTGCAGGGTAGTATACTTGATTTTGTTATTAATTCCATACTCCATATCTTACATTTCAAAGTAATCGTAATACTTACCCCACGATTTCTCGATTGACCCAAAAGGGGAAAGAGATTCGTGATAGGATTAATTAAGAAACTAGAACTGTGTATCTGTTTGCTTTTTTCTATCATTTGTTTATCAGCAACTTTAAAATTGACCCCTCCTCGATTCCCCGATTGAGATCCACTTGGATCGAAAGAGGTTCTTGGAGGCTTTTCTTTTAAACAAGAACATCCAGTTTAAAGCTTACTAAAATTGACAAGACTCCAGTGTGTATGCTCTACACTTGGCTGCGGTTCGTCTGGTCAGTCAAGTTGTATCAAAATCACTTGGGTGACTAGTATAATTAGGAATCACTCTCCCCAATTGACAAACCATCAGGTGAAAATCCAACACCTAGATCAAACCTCTACGGTGGAAAAATACCCAAAGGAAGCGGGAACTTCTAAAAAGTGACCTCAGGGCGCCGATCTCTGTCACACCCTAATGGGTGCGTTACGAACAATAGCCCCAAAGACTCCATTTCAGCCCACATATTCCTTATGGGTAGCCGTAAATGTTTAGTTTTGGACATACTCCAAGTACTCTCGGGTATATCTGGAGTCCCCCTTTTCCTAATTTAATCAATTCATACTTCACATTTAACTTAAAACATACCAAGATGCAATCACAAAACATTCACTCCAAGCACATGCAAGCACATCGATCTTATTGATTTGAATCCATTTTAAGGCACTGGTCATGTTTGCTTCATATATATATTGTGTATCAGCTTTGTGCTTTCGTGTGTTTATTTTCGTATCTCGTCATCTTTAATTGTCTATAGTTAAAATATTCAAACTCCTAAGTAACTGATTCAATTTAACATCATCACACTAAGAAATCATCCTTAGTAACTTAATAGGGTCTACCCCCCTTGGCTTCATTAGGAGTTGAGCCTAAACGGAGGAGTCAAGAACAAGGTGACAGCCTTGACTCAAGACTTGCCCCCAAGGACACACCGAGTGGCTTGAAGATTTCTGCCACGTGACCCAGGTGTGTGAAAGGCGGCAACATGCTAGAGTGTTACTTAAGTGTGCTTGTAGAGTCTGGGGGTTGTAGAATTATTCTTTTGCTTTTTGTATCTCATTTTATTTCAAAAAATCCAAAAATATTTGCTTATCATCATGCATTGCATTTTGCATTTTGCATAGTACTTGCACTAAATTTGGTTTGGAGTATTAGTCAGGATTTCATATAGGAAAGCTTGCATTCATCATTTGAAGAAAAATTGTGTATTTCACGTAGTAGCATACCCTGTTTTCATGGACACAATGCATTTGCATTGATTGTTAGATGTGCATTTTACTTCATGTTGTGTCATAACACCATTAGTTGCACAGCCATATCCCTCTTTTGAGTAATAAAGCCAATTAAAATCAACGCTTAATTAAAATGAACTACACTATTTTATTTGATGGGTTCACCAACAAGCTTAGGTTTTAGGGTCTTGGAATAGTTCATTGTAAGTAAATTCTCCAACACTATTAAACAACAACATGTATGTGTCTGTCCAGGTGAGTGTGAAATCCTTGGTATAACCAGTGTTTCTCAGTATCCTCCTCTCAAAAGGGAGTTAAGAATGAGGCAGTGTGAGCAGTTATTGATTGGGATGACCCCTAGTCATAACTGAGTAGCACCGGAGATATTTCTAGGATTGTATTCCTATCTGGGGGCTCTTTCGAGAGTTTTGGGCTTTGCTACCCTGCCCATACGGTCATCCTGCCTGTGATTGTCTGCCTGAGCATTGATTATATTTAAGTGACCTTAGTGCCCTTACCTAGGATATCGAGGGGGTACTTTGCAGGGGTTATTCTGCAGGTGTCCCATCCAGGTTGGGGTCGGACAGCACAGTCGCTTTACGCGTTGAAGCTGAGGGCCACAATAATTGGTTACGTACCTCCGCTTGTTGTGTATGGGAGTCTCAAGCCTCTCCTAGGTGAGACATACCTGCTTCATTCGGGAGCTCACTTATCCTGCCCTTGATTGCTTGCATTTGGCTTTAGATTTTATTGGTGATTGCTCTGTGCATGATAGCTTGCCTAGGGTTTGCGTAGATAGAGAGTCTTTTCTATTTTTTGAGTCATTGTGGATTCGGGTGTGGCTCATCGCCGTTCTCATCGTTTAGCAGGGATTTCGCCTTCTACATTTCCTCCTCCTTTGGGAGAGAGACATAGACAGTCCAAGAAGACTACTTCGCACATTGATTCACACACTATGGGAGACCATATAGAAGGTATTCCTGAACCACCTTCTCCCTTTCATGTGGAAGATGGGGAGTTTACTCCTACCTATGATCCTTCACCCGACTTGACTGAGTTAGGTCCTATGATTTTTGAGATAGGAACCTTTCATGATAGACCTACTCACTCTAGGGTTGATTCCCCATTAACGCATTACCGGTATGGAATGCTGGAGGATGCCGAGACTCATTTCGAACCCGCGAGCACTAGTTATGGTATTTATGGTATGTCTTGTTTTCCCACACATGATTTGGCATTTCATGTCAAGTCTGAGTTCGAGCCTAACACTATGCCTGGGGGCACTCTCATTCCTTACCATGCAGAGAGGTTTGGGAGCACTAATCACATTGCACCTTCCATCCCAGTGGTGGAAGCTACATCACATATTCCTCCTAGGTCTAGGGTTGGTGATCCTATTAGGATACCAGATCCAAGATGAGTGACTATAGGGAATAGCACGTACTTAATTACATAGATCCCTTCATCCTATGTCCCTAGTTCTTCGAATGTTCACCCTCCACCTAATTCATGTGGTCCTTCGGGCCAAAACATTGCTACGAGTCATGTCCGTACTGCGATTACTAGATCGGTAGTGTCTCAGCTTCATGCACCACCCGTTGTTTCGGGAGGTCATGCTCATACTTCTAGAGGTCACATCCCTAATTCCGAAATATACATTCCTACTTCCGGAACGTATCTTCCTACCTATGGAGTGTCTCATGGGACATCGCATGCGATGACTTATGGACCCTATTATGGGGCGCAGTATGAATAGGGTTCTTCACCTTATGGGGGCAGGTATCAACAACCTGATTACTCTCCAAATTACGGCTTTATAGCACAGACTAGTCAAGGTCCACCACATTATGGTGCTTCCATGCTACCCTATACGGGTCAAACGGGAGGAGGGCACTATGGCCAAAGCCATGGTGGTAATCAGACCTATGTGAATCAGAACTATTAGGGACCGGTCCATCAACCTCATCATCGTAGGCTCCCTCTCCTCGCAGCGCTGAATCTTCCTGACTTGTCAAGATTGACGAACGATCCTGTAGCTCATGACCCAGCTTGGCCGGCTATCCCTACTAAGCTTCCCTCGGACATACCCAAGTTAGAGGGAAAACCGAGAGAGGATCCGAGTGAACACGTTACTACCTTTCACCTATGGTGCTCTCTGAATTCCTTACATCATGACTCAATCCGTTTGAGACTATTTCAACACACCCTTACAGGGCCTGCCGCAAAATGGTATATAGAGCTACCTAGGGGGCATTCATTTTTTTTGACAACCTAGCGATGACTTTTCTTAACCACTTCCAGCTACCAGTGCATTATGACGTTGGTACTAAACTCTTGTCGACATTTCGGCAGGATAAAGCCACACATATCTCGGATCATATCCAAGAGTGGCGTAGACGGAAGAGGTTAATTAAAGCCTTTATACTACCAAAATTCCTCCTCGAATGGTTCCTTAAGTCGTTATTGCCGTATATAGCGAAGGATGTTTCTACATCCAGAGTGCAGAATGAGGAACAAGAGATTTTTAGGGTGCAGGAACTGGACTTGATTTATGCTCAGTCCGGTTTGTTATATGAGATCATTCCCAACGCTCCGCGTTCTAGTTTCGACCCCAAAGTTAAACCTGGACCACATGCCAATGGCATTGTGGGTTGTGTGAGTGCTAAACCTACAGATTCGGTTGCAAAACAAGTTAGTCAATTGTCAATCAACCAATCTGCTTCGGGACAAGCTACGGCTTCATCCCAACCCGCCCAAATGGTGACTGTGCTTTCAGTATAATCATCGGACCAGAAGGGTAACCAGCAGCCTGGACGGAATAAAAAGAAGGGTAAGAATAATCATAATGGTGGGAATAGGAACAAGAATGCTAATAATAATGGAAAGAACGCCCGTGAAGCTGGGGGGGACAAGCAAGATAAACATAAGGTTAAATTCCCTTGCAAGTTGTGTAAGGATGATCACCTAACTTACTTGTGCCCTCGTATCGATGAAGCCTCGAGATTCTTGGCACAGGGCCCAGCTGTGCTAACTAACCCTTTAACACACAATCAAAATATGAACTCGAGGACCCATGATCAGTCTAGTGGTGATCAAGATCCACCGAAAGGTATTGGTCGTGGTTGCATTAACATGGTACATACTGTGAAATTTGTGACCCATGCAAAGGACTATTGTTCGTCACAACCCAGCCCAGGAAAGGAACCTAATCCACCAGGGTTTCCTTTGCGCATTGAAAAAACTGTGGATAAACCTGAAGCTGCACCTCACATTCCTAAGGGAGTCCCTAAGCATTTGGGGAACAATCCTAATGCTCGAGCCGCCCAGAGCTATTCAGTTGTCAAGGATTTGGGCCACACTCCTTGTGCGATGTCTGCATTGGAAGTGCTTCAGAGTTGTCCTTTGCAAAGGAAGGCTTTACTTTCTTCCCTTGGTGTGAATGATGATGATTCTTCCTTCGTGATTAAATTTGAAACCGCAGGAATTCAGCCTCGCTTGCCTTACTATGTGTCTCTTTTGATTCACGTAGAATGTCTTAACATGATCGTCAAGCATACTGTGATTGACGAAGGTGTTGCCGCTTCTGTGATGTCTTTATCATGTTGGAAGGGTTTAGGTTCCCCTGAGCTATCTAAATCAGCGACCATGTTAACTACGTTTGATGGGAGATCGTTCAGGCCGCATGGGATCCTTGCTTCCCTTAAGGTCCTTTTGGGAGGGGAAGACTGTTGTGATAGAGGTCAAGGTGGTTGATGCGCCCCTTGACTACAATCTCTTATTGGGTAGGAATTGGATGTACAGTATGCAAGCCGTTGCTTCTTCACTATTTCACGTTGTATGCTTTCCATTTAACAGGAAGATAATCATGATTGATCAAACGACATTCAAGAATCCGTCTGTTACCGCATCTTCAGGAGCTTCAATCCCGATCATTGAACACTCTCAGCCGGTAACTGGGAGTGTGGGTGTAGGCATGTATCCATCCCTCATGGGAAGCTTTAGTTGTCCTACACTGATCCTTCTGATAGGGTCTAGTTTCGGTGAGGCTTCAACATCTATGAGATTGGTGTCTTTTCGCACAAGTCACATGGAAGACCGTTGGGTTCTTCCTCCACCAAGTACTCTGAGTGAGCCCATCGTGACAAACATGTCATTGCCTGCAACTATGATAGCTTATCAAGACAATATTGAGTCTGTTGTAAATCCTAGTCCTTCCTCTTTACGGACAGATGAGGAGGACCCTTATGTGCTGCCGGCATGGGTAGTACAGTCTTCTCATGCACATGACTGCCTTGATACTATTTTCCCTTCAGATGAAGTGATTATTGAAGCCATGTTGGGAGTTGAGCCACCATGGGAGGAACTACATCATAGATCTTACTTTCTTCCCGAGCTTGAACGCTTGGAGCATGAGGACTTTAGGGCGGTTCTGACTGAGAGAATTGGTAGTCCTATGGTTCCAGTAAGCTCTCCTGGTCCAATGGCTGATGGAAACATGGCTAACATATCTTCAATGATTCGTATCAATATCTCTTGTGATCCTGGTAGGATAGAGAATGTCTATATTGGGGTAGAATGTTCCCATGCTGAGATTCTAGAATACACGGAGCTATTCAAATAATTCTGTGACATCTTTGCTTGGTCTTACGACGAAATGCCAGGAATCGACCCTCAAATTGTCAAACATGAGATGAAGACTTATCCCAACGCTAAGCCTGTTCGACAATATTTACGTGCTGTGAATCCTAGGAAAGCACCCGCCATTAAGGCAGAGATAGAAAAACTGTTGAAAGCCGGTTTTATCTATCCTGTTCCCTTGACGGAGTGGGTTTCAAACCCCGTTCTGGTGGATAAGAAGTAGGGAGTGATCCGCATATGTACTGATTTCCGTGATTTGAATCGTGCCTGTCCTAAGGACAATTTCCCCACACCATTTATTGATCATATTTTGGATGAGTGTGCGGGTAGCGAGGTTTTTTCCTTTATGGACGGCTTTTCCAGATATAATCAAATACAAATTAAACCTGAGGACCAACATAAGACCACATTTATTTGTCCTTGGGGAACTTTTGCATATCAAAAAATTCCTTTCAGCCTTAAAAACACCGGAGCTACTTTTCAGTGGGAAATGACCTTGATATTCCACGATCTCAAGTCTATTATCGAAGTATTTTTTGATGACCTTGCTACTCATTCTCGTATGAGAATGCGTCATTCCTATCACTTGATATTGGTATTCAAAATATGCCGCCATTATTTGGTTAGGCTAAATCCTCATAAGTGCATCTTTTCTGTGAAGTCAGATCACTTGTTAGGATTCATCGTTTCTAAAGAGGGTATAAGAGTCGACCCTTTGAAGGTTGAGGCAATACTTCAGTTGTCTCCCCGAAAAAATATTCGTCATCTTCAATGTTTGCAAGGCATGGCAAATTTCTTACGGAAATTTGTTTTCAATTTTTCCAATTTGACTAGAGGCTTCATGCGTCTTTTGAAAAAGGACACCACCTTTTGTTGGGATGAGCGAGCCCAAGAGTCCGTCGATGTGCTCAAGCGAGCCCTAGCATCGGCCTCGGTGATTAGTCCGCCAGACTATAGCCATGATTTTCTACTTTATGTGGCCACGTCCATGGAGACGATTGGGATGGTTTTGGTTCAAGAGGATGAGGAGCTCCAAGAGCATGTCATATACTATCTGACCTGGAACCTGATTGACGCAGAGATTCGTTATTCTCATGTTGAGAATCTTGCCTTAGCTACTGTACATGCGGTTCAACGGTTGAGACATTATATTCTCCTTCGCCAGATCTTGGTTGTAGCCCATATCAATCTGTTTCAATTCATCCTCACTCGAAGGATGATTGGGGGGAAATATAATAAATGGATTGTCATCCTGCAAGAATTTGACCTCGAATTTGTTTCGACAAAGTCGAAGAAATCGTTAATTTTTGCAAAGCTTATATCGGATTTCCCAAGCGAGGCCAAGGAGTTGGTTTGTGAAGATACGTTTGTCGATGAACACATATTCTTAATCTCAACTTTAGACCCATGGTATGGGGATATCATTATATATCTACAAACATTGAAGGTCCCTACTCACCTCTCACGACATGAACGACGACGCTTACATCACGTGTCTAAGAATTACCTCATAGTGGATAACACTTTATACCGTCATGGGGTAGATTCCGTTTTACGATGTTGTTTAACTCATGAAGAGGCTAAGGTAGTGTTGAATGATTGCCATGGAGGGGCATGTGGTGGTCATTTATCTGGGCTTTCTAAAGCCCAAAAAAATCTTAAGAGCGAGTTATTTATGGCCGTCGATCTTTAAGGATTGTGTAGATGCGGTCAAGAGGTGCCACCCTTGCTAGGTGTTCACACATAATATGTGCTCGAAACCTACCCCATTACATCCCATCATCATCGTCTGTCCCTTCACTAAGTGGGGGCTTGATTTTATGGATTGCAACCCAACTTCGGCTGGGGGGCATCATCATATTATAGTGGTTGTTGATTACTTCACGAAATGGGCTGAGGCTATGCCTACAGTTAAATCCGATGGTGAGACAGCCGTGCACTTCGTATTCAACCATATTATTACTCGGTTCAGGATTCTGAAAGAGCTTGTCATTGACCATGGCTTGCACTTTCAGAATTGTATGATGGAAGAGTTGGCATCAAAGTTAGGGTACAAACAAGAACATTTCTCTTCTTACTACCCTCAAGCGAATGGACAGGTGGAAGCAGTGAATAAATCACTCAAATCCATTCTCCAATGAACCATCGTACAGAGCAATAATAATTGGCACATCATGTTATATCCTGCTTTGTGGGCATATAGAACCGTTGTTAAGACTACCACGAGATTTTCTCCATATCAACTTGTACATGGAGTGGATTCGATATTGTCGGTTTAGTGCGAAATTCCTTCTTTGAAGCTAGTGGTAGAACTCTTACCAGACACTTCACCATTGGAGGAGCGTTTGGTCCACCTTGAGAAACTTGATGAGCAGCATCGAGATGCCTTGGTGGCTCTAGAGGTAAATAAGCATTGTGTAAAGGTCTAGTATGATAAGTCTGTCCATCCAAGGAGGTTTAGTGAGGGAGACTTGGTCCTTTTGTGGGATCAATCGAAAGAACTCTTGGGGGTAGGAAAGTTTAACCCCATGTGGCGTGGTCCTTACGTCATCAAACGTGTGTTAGAGAAGGGTGCTTATGAGTTAGTGGATTATGAGGGAACGACCTTGGCAGAGCCTAGAAATGGGCTCTATCTCAAGAAGTACTATGCATGATTTTCAGCCAAGGTTGGTTATTGTATATTATTGTACAGTTTGCATAGTTAGGTCTTTTTCTTATCGTGATCGGGTTTGTGATTAGTTTCTTTTCTTTTGGCAGATGTCAATGGAATCTTCCACCTACATAGGATTCACGGATGGTGCGAGCCGTCACACTCAACACTTGGCCTCTGCTGCTTGGGTGATTTATGCTCCGATGGGTCAGGTACTGTTCTTAGGAGGCGTATTTCTACGGCCATCTTCCAACAATGTTGCTGAATATAGTGCTGTGATTGAGCTTTTACGGGATGCCATTTCGCATGGCATTCTTTCTCTTGAGGTACGTCTTGATTCGGAGTTAGTAGTGTCACAGCTTAATGGTTTGAACCATGTTAGAGATCTGACGTTATTAAGAAGATTCTTATGTGTGAGATTATTAGAACGAAAATTTGACAATATAACATACATACATATTCCAAGAAGTAATAATCAAGTTGCTGACTCATGTGCTAACTACGTGTTAGATTGGCATTTGTTTCATACACAATAAATTCATCAAAAACACACATTTTTACACATGTAAATAAATAAACAGATCATCATAAGAGTTTTTATAAACATCCAAAATGTGATAATACATAGTGTCATGATACAAAAATGGGGCTCTCAAGCCACCAAAATATAGTACACGGTAATACAAAATGTGTCACTCCCAGGTCTCTAAGCCTGTGGAGGAGGAGGGGGGTTGTGATCACGGAAGGTCACTACGGCTCTAGCTAGCCGTCGGAATAATCGCACACATGCTTGTGGTACACCAACCACCTGGCGCTGCATAGCCTCAGGCAGGTCCTCGACTTGCGCCATGGGAACTCTATGTGTCAACCTAACGAAGTTGGTATGAATGCTCTGGAGCATCTTCTCCTCATCCACACCCATGATATCATCCCTTTTTCCCCTCCGTCTGTGATGAGGGAAGCCTTTAGGCCACCGTGGTCCCAAATATGCATGCAAATGGTAGATGTCACTATTTATTGTCACCCAAAAATATGTCTTTTGACTTTATATAATCAGAAAACACAAAAAATTAAATAACTCAAAAAATTTTAAAAAAAAAAGATAGAGGGTTGAGATTCGTTACCTATGTCACCATATGCCGATCCTGGTGGTAGTGGCATGTCTGGGTCCCCTCGAAAATATACCCCTACATAGGGGCAGTCATCGATGGCAACTATCTGTCGTCACCACCATGGAAAGAAATCAGCTGGATAGGGGTTGGCCACCCTACCTCCCCCCAGTCTACACATAGCATCTGCCCAACGCCGTTGGGACGGATCTCGAACCCCGTGAAGAGGGACGTCAACTCTGGGGCTCAATCCTGGAACACGCTCGAAGAAAAATGTGCTCAATATGCTACTGAACCCGAAGTTCCACACTCTACCTACCTTACACTCACTGAGCTGATGTTTCATGTTATTCAGTAGTGTAGTGCTCCAGTCATAGACCGTGGGTCGCATGCACTCCACTACATAGAACATCAAAGGGCGCGAGGCCTAGTGGAGTGAATCCAAGCCTGCTATCTTACCCAATGTCAATAGAATGGCCTTTAGGCCCAGCACCTATATAGAGTTGGTTGGGACCTGACTCCCCACCTTCTCTGTGTCTGGATAGTAGTACACTACAATGTACTCGTCGATAGTCAGGCCACCTCTGGGCCCACCACGAGAACGAAGGTTCACTACTTCCCCCTATTGGGAAATTCCAGTAATAAAGTATATGTCCTCCACCTCTATGGCGAGGGACATCCCATCTATCTGGAAGGAATCAGAGTCTGGATCCCAATAATCCACCAGCATCTGCAACAGTATTGGTTTGGCCCTCAAGCCGCCAAGACACCAAAACTTGTAGAGTCCACATGCACGTAGCACTTGTTGGGCCATTAGATCGACCGTTACTGCTTCCTCTACATCACCATGTTCACGCTCTCTCCACTCTAGGACCATCCTGCACAAAAAATTGCAAGTTTTCCCATTAGATTTTTCAAAAAACCTCATGCGCGGCCGCATATGTGACTGTTTTACAAACAGACGTGTATGTACGCGGGTTTGGAGGCATTTTCCGCATATAGATAGCCCTATACACGGAAAAACCCTCGATTTCCACATGGGCCGCAACGCCTTTTTTAGTTTGTCCTAGAAACCTCAAATGACCATCGAATTTGATAAAAAAATGCATCGAAATGGAAGAGAAGAGCATGGGTAAGCACTTGGAAGAAACGGTAGTGGAGTCTGCCGGCTGGATCTCCTGGAATTCGCTATTGAAAATCTAAGCTCAATTGGGTAAAAATTTCAAATGTTTTATAATGTTTTGAAATATTTACTATTTATAGAAATTTTTCAAATTTTTGAAAATTTTTACCCCCTTTCCTATAGTTTGGACTATTTCTAATCATTTTAGACCATTTTTTACATAATTTATGATGTAGGAGACCTTTTCGAATGTCGTTTCAGCCGTTGGATTGATCCATTCGTGTCGATTTCAGGTATCATGTCTAAACTGGCATATAGTTTAGGTTTCATCATCGTTTGCATTTTGCATGACCTTATGACCATTTCATCATAGCCTTAGGTACGAACCCACTCTATTATGTCACGGAACCTTCTTGTTGTTTTAGAAGTGGCATGATATGAGTGGTAGAGCTTGACCTTACATGGGTACCCTAGTTAGCGCCTTAATTGCATTTGGTGCCCATTCTGACCTTCTGTCTTTTAGGGTGTGGGAGTCCGTTGTATAGTATTGCCATGACATTTCACAAGAGACTCATACTCCTCTTGATATTTTTGTTGGCCTATGTCCCTCAGGACTCTCCGTATGTCAAGTTGTAATTGCATTATCATGAGCTTTTCTTGCCTTATTGAGCTTTATGTTGGCTTCCCTGACATTGCATTTCAGCCATATAGCCTGAGCTTGTCTCATGTCTAGCCATGTAGAGCCATTTTATATATCCTTTGCAGCTTGATTCCCTTTTTTACCGGGAGGGGATTTTCCCCCGAGTGTCGATATCCTACACATGTGTCCTTGCATTGAGCATAGGTATGTTCCACTACTTGGAACTAGTTTGTTTGCCCCTATGACACTCGTCTCCTCCTAGTCTATAACTATAAATCCATTTTATTCTGTTTCAAGCTTTTTAAATAATTGAAAAAGTTCAAAAAAATCAAAAAACCAAAAAGTTGGACAAGGAAAGATGTTATCTTTGGCAGTTGTCGAGTCGTGTCGCCTTCGAACAGAGCACTATATATCACATCCATTGGTTGGGTTTATAGTTTGACTTTAGGAGTTGTACTCATTTATTTGATTTTATCTCCACCGACTGGTTAAGCTTCCAGTCCCTATCATTAGAGAGAATTTGAGGTCAAAAATGGGCCTCAAAAGGACCAAAATGTACTATTAAAATCAACCAATTACATTCTAGTTGATGACATCATCCCCCATGGTTGAGGTGGCATTGCATGAGTTAAGAATGCTTATTTGTCACATTTTCTATGGTGGATG